>QGML01000253.1:0-21555 GCA_007825375.1 Lachnellula willkommii | reverse complement strand
CCTGCCTATGATAAGATATTATTTATCCTACTATATTAGGATAATATAAAAATATCTTAAGATATTTCCCATCCCTAGCCCTGATATAGCCTCTAGAGACCTAAAAGCAATTTTATCACTCGAAAGTTTTTAAATGATAGCCAGTTTGTCACAGCTCACATAAGGACTAAAAGAGGAGCTAAGGAGGTGGGAGAAATGCTAGTAATAAGCTCTCCAAAGACGAGAATACAAAGCTAAGGAGGGAAGAAGGGAGGTGGGAAGCACCCCCTTCTTATACTACTCTAATTCACACGCATATAAGGGAAAGTGGGAATAGCCTCAGTGACGTAGAGCCTGTGTGAATGGCGACCACATCAGGTGACATGTCACGTGCCTGTGACACAGTTCTAGTGAGAGTATACTTGATGCTTATATAATGCTTTGAAGGGTTCTCTTCAAATTATCAAATTCCTACATATGCAAATTGGCTTTGAACTTTATAGACTTACAAGTTATAGTATTAATCGTCGGCTTTTAGCGAGGCCTTCTTCGGAGGAGCTATGAGGGGCTCAAGGGGGTCTCGCTAGAACCTCTCAACTACTGCTCTCCTAAGCGCAGCGCCTCTACAGTCCATATCAAAACCAATCAACAACAGTGCTCACCTTCACAGTGTTCCATCCCATCATGAAAAGTCGCAGCCATCTCTCGAGTTGCCATGATCATCAGCTCTACCCTTGCAGGTGTAATGGCGTTACTAGAAAGGACAGAGAGAGTCTTATTCCATGCTGTGCTACAAGACTTTAAAGAAAAGGCTGAGTTGCCAACTCATCTCTAAGCATCCTTTGAATTGGAAGATTATTCAAGTGAGAAGGATTCTAGGAGTTCGGAATAATGCCACTTATTCCGAACACCAGAACATAAGCTACAAATTCCCATCAAAACGCCCTTTATTGCTTTGTTAAATTGCAGACAGTACGCTTTTCATGCATAAAGGTCTACCACTGACCTCTTTATTCAGGCTCACGGCTTTACTACAATTGTCCTGATCAATGCCATTGTCTGTTTGTAAACAGCTCCTCTGAAAAGGCAAAACTAGAGCATAAAGTTCATGAACCTTTCTTTCTAGTTCCAGTATTTCGGTTTACTTTAGTAAAATATTCAGTCAGACATACCAGGTTTCCAACATGGTCCACCAAGCCGTTTCTACATACCACGTGTGCGGGCACACATCTGTCGTCGAGGACGAACAACCCAAGCAGAAAGCGTTCTGGGGAAAAGTCAAAGACACCTTTGCCAATCTAAATATTGTATACGAGACTAGCGACAACCCATGCTATGATTGCCGCAAAACCCACAACTTACCAGATCATCAGGAGCCTGCGGTTTCTGAAGAGCCGAAGCTAGAGCTAGAGTCGGAGCCGAAACCACAAAAACACGCCCCTCCTACCAAAGGTCTAGCCGAAACCCTTTCCCTGCTGGCAATGAATGAAACCTCCAAGTCTGTCAAAGCCTTGAAATCGGTCCAGCGTGATTCTGGAAGGAGATCTCCGCGGATTAAAGCACAGGAAGTCCATGAGGCATCCGAGAAACAACGACTAGCAGAGCAAGAGGCAAAGCGCGAACTCGAAAGGGCCCATAAGTTTTGGGAGGACGTGCACAAGGTTCACGACGCAGACGGTTCTTCGGTGGCTCGACAGTGCCACAAGTGCGCAGAAATCGCAACTTCACTTGCAGATTCCAACCCCCATCCTCGGGTCCACCCAAATCTAGCAAGGTTTGATCACGAACCGATTCAACTCCCTCCCGCAAACCCACCGGTTGAAGCGTCGCAACCTTTAGTTCCGATTGATACTTTGGTAAGTCCTCCACCAAAATCACTTCGCAAGAAGCTCGATGGTCGTACGCAGAGACCCGCCATTGTGCGATCGCCCTCGACGTTGACAATTCGCACGGCTGCTGGATCTTCTTCAAGAGGTCCGTATAATTTACAAGAGAGGCAGCAGATCCGCAAAATCCATCTGGAGGCAGATGAGCTACCGCCGCTTCCCCCACAGACCGACGAGGAACTCGAGGCACTTAAACCCAGAATCCCGCCATTATCATCCGAAGGGAGAATGATGATTGCCGGAATTCGGAAATATTTCAGTATACCGAACAATATTCGAGACTTTGAGATCCCGGTCTTCATCCCTGCTGCCGTAGAAAAAGGCTTCGCGTCCAAAACCATACGTGCCCCGAGAAAATGGGAGAAGAGGTTCGGCGAGGAATATCTGTCTGTCGGACTTAAAGTCAGCCCTCAGCAGAGTGCGATGAGAGACATAGTCGCAGAATTTATTTGTATCTTGGACTGGTTCCCCGTTGGCGTGGAGGAATCCGTATCCAATGACTGGCCCGTTATGCCTACAGATTCATTATCCGATGAACCAGAGCCAGAGCTAGAATTGGAACGTCCGTCTACACCAGAACCTGTCTTGAAAGACAATGGTATGGATGACAATGGCAATCCAGTCGACTGGATAAAATACTTTGGTCCCGAAGTCCCAGCTGAAGAGGAAGAGGAATTTTCACCAGTGGAAGGTACATTCGACTTTTCTGGCAGTGAAGGAGACCCAACTTGGACAGAGTTAATGGACAAAACAGAGGGGGTAATTACTCACGTAGTCGAGTTATGTGGATCGATCACTATACCATCGGTTCGTGAGCGAGAGCTCACGCACTACCCCAAAAAACCCAGTACTTTGAGACAAGAGATACTTGTTTCAGAAGGGGTTGAAGTTTGAGGACCAAGCGATTCTTTGGCTGGTGGCAGAGCAGGTAAGTGTGGTTCTATTTATAAATAAAAAAAATTATATGATGCCCAAATAAATTTGCGTTATTCTCGCTGTGAAACTGATTTGATTTTGAGCTTTGTTGCAACTACTGACTGAATAAATGCTGCTCCAATATAGTGTGAAAATCGAGCGGATGCTCTAGATGATACTATTCGACTAATAACTTGAGAGATAATCCACGAGAACAGAGTCATTACACTAAAAATCCATTGTCTTAAGCCACGTTTCCACTGCCTCTGTTTGTATCCTCAACATCATGCTTGCCATCGACTTCCCTCTCTGCCGAGCGCCCTGCCACTTGACATTCCGCAAGTTACAAAGTCCGCGGCTTTCAGGCACGGAGAAAACTATATTCCGTTTCTCTTCCTAACGTATGCCAAAGTGGTCATCAAGTATATACGATGTCTCCATCCCAATATTGTGTCAGGCGTAGCGATAAAAAAACCTAGTGAGCCCTCAAAAGCTCATGAAAGCATGTACCGAGAGATGGGGTATAATTTCCGACCATCATCTGCACTATGAGATTCAACAGGTATTGCTTTGGTGACAGAGCCTTGCTACTACTTGTGGCCCACTTTGTAAAACAAAGCAGCTTGAAGGACCATTCAAATCCCTCCCTTTGTTGAAGTAGGTTGTTTTACGAAGAAACAATAGTCATGTTGAAAGGAGACAAGGAAAATAGCAGAACAACAAACCTCCCCTCTCGCCAAACTTTTGTATAGTAGCATAACTTCTTTCATAAATACACAATAAGAGATAAAGAAGAGAATAACAAGTAACTTCCAGCAGATATATAGACATGAATACAATGCCCATTGTCGAGCTCATTTCCACACAATTCATATACATATCAACAAACCTTTCCAGACTCTCGCAGAAAAAAACGAAAGAACCACAGAGATGTGTCACGAATCCGCCACCGTATATCTACAGTGCTTGCACACTGAAAAGCAACTCCGGCGCTGCCAGGACTCATATAAATCATGGGGAACAAGAAAGAAGCAAAGCTTCATCAAAACTCTCTTCTGTATAAACACTGCACAATCCTGCCGGCAAAGCAAAGGCCGATCATCCATCGACGGTCTCTGCGCCGCCTGCTCTCAGGCCGCCAAAGATCGACAAGAGACACTGAATAGAATGGAGCGACCTCGATATGTGCACTCGCGCACGTACGAGGCCAAAAACCCCACGGAGGAAGAGCGCAGGCGCTCACACGGCAAAGGAAGCTTCCGCTGCTCAAAATGCATTTCGGAAGGCCGTCACACCTCGGCCAGAAACCGACAGTCCAACGGTGGACTATGCTGTGCTAACGGGCCTCGTGAGTGGGAGAGTGCCCGCGACCAGGCACATCGGAGCATCACGCCCGAAAAGGAAAATCTTCCAGTCGCACCGATACGGGAGCACACTCTCAAGAGAGTACCGCGCAACCACCACCTGCGACGGAGCCCTAGCATCCAAGACGCCCGGGCTGCTGCAACGGCGGCTGCACGCAGGTACAACTGGACTCGCGATGAGGGATCCGACACCATGGAGCCCAAGCTCGTCCGAGACTACATCAGTATGAGTGGGACAGAAAGCAAGGAGTTCCGGCTCCCAGGTCGTGCAGAGCCGCCGCTCTACCAAGAGCCTCAGATCGACTGGGCCCGCTGGAACGCAGCACCGCAGACGAGCCACGGTCGATATCCCCCAGCGGACCCGGCACCCGACAGTCCACTCCCTACACGTCCCCTGAGACCAAAAACGTCGACACCCAAGCCCACCGCGCATCCAGACCCCGAACCCGAATCTAGGGAGAAGACTGACACCAGCACCACTACGACTCTCGGGAGACAGCTCCGAGGTGTCGCCACTGTCATCTCGAAATAACTCGCAGGACTGGGGAAGGGGAAGCTCGCGATCCCCTTCCCCAGTCTCGCCGCTGAGTGTTGCTCCGGAAAGAATGTACATCAGGCGAAACCAGAACGGGCATCTGAGAGTTGATACGGTGGACGAACAGCTTGAAAATACTCTTCGGTATTGGGGGAATTGAGATCAGGGTGGAGAATGGGGCCCAACAGAAAGGTAGGTGTTCGCAAGAACCAAAAACTTTCATAATAGCGGTGTTTTTTCGTATTTTCTTAAGCGTTGCATCTGAAGATATAAGGTACTGGCGAATCGGAAGTGCTCCACCTTGCCAGTAGCACTGTGAGGATATTTAACAATAACAGTTTGTACAAATGCAAAAGCCGAATTGTGTTTGTGTAAATTCCATGATATATTGCAACAAAGAACCTATAACGCTTGACCCCTTGAAAATGTGAAAATGAAATCGATCTCGGCATTCGTAACGCTCATAGGGACGAGTTTGTACACGTGAAATAAAAAAGAGCCTGTAACACCTCGCACCTTTCCACCCCGACTCTCATCTGATGGGCTTGGTGGAAATTCTACTCGTATCTGGCCCTGCCAATGCCTCTGCCCTCTTGGGGCTGCCTTGATCCAAAATGTGGTCCGGCTCCCCAGCCACGTCAATCTATTGTATTTCCCCGCTGCACAGAGTCTTACGGTTTGTCCCCCTCTCCATAATCTTTGGTTCCTTAATTCGCCTTTCCATTCTTGGCAGCAGCGCCATTTGACTTTTCTGTTTCAAACTTCTTGATCTCTTTCTCCACCGCCTCGTTCACTCTCTTCTGCAACTCGGGTCTGTAACCAAACTTAAACAAGCCCTCCATGAAGACGAAAAAGGGAGCCAGAACAAGTGCCTGCACCAAGTTGTCCAACAGCGCCGGGGCACGGTGCTCGTAAACTCCGTGTCCAATGAATTGGGCGACCCAGGCAAAGATCTCCACGGCAATGCCGACCGTATTCGCGCTCGAGGTGTAGGTATTCGTCAGGTGGTTCGCATACGCTGTCCAGCCGATAATGATTGGTAGAAGGATGGATCCAGCGACTGGTTCGAGCAGGATGTAGAAGGCGCTATAGCCTATTGCACCGATTGTGCCGGCGTTGAGAGGAAGATTTGGAACGGTTAACCAAGTTGGGAGGGGGATTAGGGTTGGGCTATTCGTTGCCTGGCAAGAGCTATCAGCGCTTTGTCTCTGGAACTGGGACGGGAGACTCGGGATTTACAAGTAGTAAGCTGGCAGCGAGAATCATGGGCACGAATGTCATATGGATGCCGATGTTGACGGAATTGTGGTGGTAGGCGCCATACTTGGGTAGGTTCAGCTTGCAAGAACATTCTCACCCTCAGGGGATTGGTGCAACTTACGAAGCATAGTTGCCTTTCTAGATTCAGAGACATTCTGTGGTGGTTGGTGGAGAGTGGATTGTTTTTTACAGAGGACTACTCGTATTTGCAGATGGCTGAGTGAGGGAGTAAGTATATCAATCAGCGCTTTCGTACTTGCCGCAGGACCATCACTGACGGCGAGGAGAGAGAGAGGAGACGATGGGATGGGATGGGTGTTGAAGTTGAGGTTTGAGGTTGTCAGTGGGTGAAGTGAAGTGAAATGGATGGATGGGGTGATTATATCGTGTTTTCTCATCAAATGATAGAGTGACGCAGACGTAGACGTAGCATCCGCATTTCCATCATACAGTACGGAGGTACCTACCTACCTAGCCTAGCCTAGCCTAGCCTAGGTACTGTATGCCGTCTATCGTTGGCCATGGCGTCGCGTCTTCATTCCTCGCCTCCAGCGTCTGTGTCCGCCCGGTAGTGGGGTGGGGTAGGCTCGGTAGGGTAGGGTAGGTAGGGTAGGGTACTCGTACGTACCTGCCTGTACCTACCTATACCCCTACCTAGGTAGGTAGGTAAGTTAGTGATACAACTTACACCGTCCCAGCGTTGATTCCATCACCAATGTTCACAAACACCTTGACTTCTTGCCGCGTCGCAGTCCTTCAACCTCTCCCTCTCCTCCCCTCAGTCCTCGTCCCAGACTCGACTCAACACCAGCATCGACTCCCTCCGCGCGCACTCTGTGACGGTACTTATCTCCAGAGTAGATGCCAGAGTGTTTGGTCTTTGCGCGCTGTCATTCCTTTGAGCCAGGAGCCGCTGCACTCACTGTATGTTGTAAACTCGGCGCGTTGCTGCATTTTTTGGGACTGATGACTGCAGAATCCCTCGGGCATCAGGCGCATCATATCTATCTACGAGCCCAAGGGCGTCTGCGCCGTTTAGGGGAACAACCAAAAAGGGCATGTTGGGGTAGAAGAGCAGCGCCCGAATCGCAATTCACTCGCGACTACAAGTAAACACGCACGCACGCACGCACGCACGCATTCGCCCTTGATTGCCTCAAAGCTCGCCGCCAAGTGCAAGTCTTGGCTTTCGAGTCGCATAACAAATACAAATATAAATCCCAAATCAAAGCATTCCACCCGCGCAACCTCTTGCTCGCCATCGCCCACCATGTTCTTCGTCCTCAGCTTGACCCACCAGGTCACATTGCACCCCTCATACTTTGGCCGGAACATGCACGAGTTGGTGACGGGGAAGCTGTTGAAGGATGTGGAAGGGACATGCACAGGTCGCTACTTCATAATCACTATAATGGACACGGTCGATATCTCCGAGGGGCGTATTCTGCCCGGGAGTGGCTTGGCCGAGTTCACGGTGCACTACCGTGCTGTGGTTTGGAGACCTTTCAAGGGCGAGACCGTGAGACTGCCGAGGAATCCTTGCTTTTCTACTTGGCTCATTTCGCGCAGGTCGATGCTATCGTGACGTCCGTTAACGCCGTTGGCTTCTTCGCAGATGCTGGTCCTCTCCCCCTCTTCGTCTCTTCTCATGTGAGTATATAGGACATGGGTGTAGAGCCAATCCCCGCTGATACTCGAGCTAGTTGATCCCTACCGATATCAAGTTTGACCCCAATGCTACTCCTCCGCAGTTTACCAACAACGAAGACTCGGTCATTGAGGTTGGGACGCACGTGCGAGTCAAGCTGATTGGTACAAGAGCTGAGGTCGGAGGCATGTATGCCATCGCCAGTATCAGGGAGGACTATCTTGGGTGAGCAGCTTACACATTGGCCAGTCCCATCGCGGACTGGCGCAGACAAGATCCTTCCCCCCACAACAGATCACCTGCTAATGGAACTACCAGATGTCTGCAAGGCGGGTCATGAACAACTTGACTAGGACCACTAGCACTGAGTCAGAATTCAGGGGAAAGTGAAGTGAGAGAGATTGGGCGAGAGAAAGCCAACTAAATTGAGCATCGTCGACATTAGTTATGAGATCGCGCTCCTAGATCTGGATAGAGCCCCAACATTTCTGTCATATGGGTAGACTCCGCCGCTAAACACTGAACGCGTGCATCCTCACACGCTCAAGCACTTCACGTCGGAAAGCTTTGAGATCTAAGAGATACAGCCAAAGATTAGAAGAATCCCCAAAATTGGTCAATTACCTGGAAAACACCATTGCATGTGCGAATTTTTATTTTTGACCATTTTCTGCTATGTTCTGTCATTATCAAACTGCTTGGATGGTGGGGAATAAAGGCACCAAGCTAAAGTTAGCTTGGGGGAAATCTAAATGGTATAAATCCCCACCACAGATTCCAAGGCACTCAAACTAGATTTTTACTGTCAAGGAACAGCGCAAGCTCAATTTTCTTAGCTTGAATGAAGAGGTTAGCTTTACCTAGTTCTGCTTCGCCTGGTAGGGCTGATCTTAATGTTAGGGCATCCCGTCACAAGTCTGCAATTGCCATGTGTTTTTAATATGAGCCGCAGTTCTAATGGGTTTAGTTTCCAGTTGTAATATGTTCAGTCTCCACTTCTTGTCAGTTGCAGCTATGGATCCAGCCGGATTGGGGAAAGCCAGAGCCCAATATACATTTCCTCGGGTTTGGAGCTCCTGCTACTGATGCCCGGTTGGGCAAGGCAGGTCTTAGTATACAATTCCTCTGGTTTGGAGTACCTATTTATGACGCAGGTCAGGGCACAAAAAATCTCTTCTCCCATATTTATTCTCATTTCCTTCCTCCTTCTTTGAAATCACAACCACCAGTCCCACTACACCACGAGTACGAGTGCTCCTCCCATCATCTTTTCTTATTCACCTTCTTCTTTCCTCGGGATATATCTTCAGTCTCGCGGTGGCCAGACAAAGCGACACCAATTTTATAATGTATCGTTCCCCCACAATCAAGCAGGACGATGCATTGCCTGTCGTCAAGCCATCCCCACCCAAACTCAAGAAAATGGATATCCCTCATTGGAAGCATGTCCCATCTCCCACCGCCCACCTACAAGTTCTTAGGAACCCATCCCACAAGGAGCGCTTGACAGACACATATCTCTGTCCAAGCATGAACATCTCGGATACGTATGTCCGTCACTTGAAGAAGACGCTCAAAGCGGGGGGTTCAGACCTGAAGAGTATCCAGAGTGCATGCCGTGTCTACTTGGAGCGACACATTGATGCTTGCATGGTAGAGAAAAAAGACAGAATTCGTCAAGGAATGGATGAACTCAGCACAAGAGCTGATGAGCTGCTTGCGGACGAACTGAAGTTCCATGGTTTGGACCAGCACAAGTGGAATCAAATTCAGGAAGAAGTAGAAGCTGCCACCAAGGAGTACGCACTGGCCAACACCGAGCTTGCAGCTGCCACGGAAGAGTGCAGAAAGCAGCTTGGAAAGCCCATCTCGGAATCCGAAGGATGCCATTCACAGGTTGAAACCACTGGAACCAACAACACAGGGAGAGTCAAGCATGTCTGTGGCAGTGTCGAATGCTACACGATAAGTGTTGACGCGGACTCTTCTGACGACGATTCCGATTCCGACGACGATTTGGATTCTGGTGAACATCCAGATTCTGGTGAACATCCAGATTCTGGCGAACATCCAGATTCTGACGAGAGTTCTTCGCAAGTTGGTGGAAATGTCGAATACTACACGACGACGAATGTCGATGACTCTTCCGACGAAGATTCAGACGAAGATGATTTTAACAACTTCTACGACTACTACGGCGAAACCACTTCAACGCCAACCATCGCCAAACGCCTCCCAACACCCCCACCATCAGATGGGCTATCGCCAATCCCTCAGCTCCCGGAGAGCAGTTTAGACCGACCAGCGACACCATTTCCTGCTGAGGGTGCACTTGCAATTCCATGGACTGTATCGGAATTCGGAACGTATCTCAAAGACGTCGTCGACAAGCACGCCAAACTGCCAAAAGGGCAGGAGAGAGATGGGTCCAAAAAAGCTCGTTGTTTCTTCTTAAGCACAGTTTCTCCCAGACCAGGCCAACTTCCTCAGTATCCTTGCAGCCTCAGGGTCATTTCCTCCAGCAACAAAATCAAAGATAGAATCGCTGCATACGAGTCTCCGATCCCATTGATTCGAGTCACCACGCCCGCCGGAACAGTTCTCGAGGCGGACTACCAACCGCATGAGCTTGGGAAGTATTTCGAGTACGACAGAGAAGAGCGAGACGGTGCTCAGAAAGATATGCAATATGAGCGGGAAGACTACTTCAGCAAAGTAGACGTCACTTCTCGTCCTTATGAAAAGAGAATCGAAAAGGAGAATATCTTGAAATGTATGCAGCGATTCGACGATTTCATGCAAAAACACAAGCTCCCGTATCCGGATCTCAGTGTTAAGAATACCTTTGACCCCCGGACTTGTCCTGCAAAAGCCTCTGGAGTGATGGACACCATTGTGGAAGAAGACGACACTTTAGAAGAAGACGCCATTGCTGAAGAAGACACCGTTGTGGAAGAAAACAAAACTGCGCCAGAACCCACGGCTGCCGACCTTGCCGACCAGGAATTCTACAAGGCGTTCCAAAACCACCAGACCGCCCAGAAAAGACTCGCCCTCGCCCGCAATGCCGAGCAGGAATTCAGAGACATATTAATGCCGGCGGTGAAGAAAGTACGCGCTCTCATGACCAAGCAGCTTGGGTATTGTATCAATAATTTCATAGAGAGCGAGAGATGGAGTTTCAACGCTGGACGCCCTGAGAATACCGATCACACAGAAACAGCCGCATATATTCGACTCGCCTTGGCGCAAGCAATCGAAGAGGACCGACTACGCCAAACTCGGAAAGATCCACTCAAGTTCGTCTGCGACAAATATCGGTATGAGGTCAATTTCGTCGGCCAGTTGCAGCAGAACGAAATGTTCAGGAACCTCGTCACCAAATTCCCCAAGGTTCTTCTCTTAGCGATCCAAAGTGGCAGGTTGAAGACCTGGATGCTGAAAAGGCATGATGTATGGAAGGGTATAAGAGATAAGCCAATGCCAGGTGGCGTTGGGAAGATGAAAAGGGCTGTGATAAGCAGTATAACATACGAGAGCCTGAAGGAAATCTCGGACTTCAATTGGCGCGAGCAGAAGTCGTCGGACAAGCAATTGAAGGACGCAGTGTCAGCAATACTCGAAAAGGTAGAAGCCATGACAAAGATCCTCGCATCGTCATACTCAGAACCGAGGCTGCTTTGCGGCTTTTTACCCCAAAATGGCGTCGTATCTGGAGACCAGAGAGCAATGCAGTATGGTCAGATGACGAGTCTATGCAGAGCTCTCCAGCTGAGGGTAGCAGGCGAAGAAGCTCTGGACATACGACAAATTGGTGGGAAGAAACCGGACGCAAATTTTTGAGGGAGGCAGCCAAGAGGACGTCTGTTGACTCCATGCTACCTACCGACATGTCGCAGCCGTCTATTGACTCACTGGAATATACACAAGCCAAGAATAAAAGGGAGGCAGAGGACAGGGCTAAATGGTTAGCACCTATCTGCAAGGAGTGTGGGTCTAAGAAGCCAATGTTTGGACGATCAAAGCTGTGATGCTCCATGTTGAAAGGGCTGGTGAGCAGTCGGGAACGGGGCTAGGGGGCGGTTTTCGAATTACTTGAAGTTTGTGGGTGTTGAGGTTGTGAAATGTGGAGTTGGGGAGGATAAACAGAATATCCGGAAAATTATGGGGACGACATGGATTGATAGCGGATGATGTTCTGCTGCGTATGGAAACAGTGCGCAAATGGATTTTCCTAAGTTCAGTCGTGTTTTATTAAATTCCGATAATATGATTATTAAAAAGGCAACTTGTTCCTGTGCAAACCAATATAATTAACTAATGTGCTTTGTTTCTTGCTGCCCAACATCATCCGGCCAACCAAGTCTTTGTGTAACTTGCCGCTCAACCTCGTGTTGCATTTCTCAGTTGAAAACCTCGAGAAATTTCCACATCACTGTCTGCTTATTCACACACCCTGTACGAGAAAGCTCTGTCGGCACTCATGGCAGGCACATGGAACAAGGTGCGACGATTAGTGGCAAGGTTCGCAAGGAAACGTGAGGTGCACGCCAACGAGAGTCTCACGGCCTTACCTGTCTGAGATACCCTTCCAACTCAGCATGGAGCATCCCAAAATGCGTCTTCGAGCAGTAGTTCTCGACAAATATCAAAGGTAGGCGAGACATCTGCCCCGGCATTTGTTCGAATGTAAGCCACCCAAAATTACGTAGGCTAAGACGCATCAGATGGGCACTGGTTCTTCTTGACAGCGAGACCCATCAATGCTGGCGGCTGAGGATCCTAAGCCTGAGGGTGAGACCCAAACGGCGTTGGGAAAGCTGATAGCAAAACAGACTGTGGATAATGATAATTTCATCCGGATGACGGGATCCATAAATTATTACCGGGAGTAAGTTTACCTACATTGGCTCAGGGTATGAAAAGTGAAATGTTAACTATGGAAGCTGTCTTACCAACACTCCTGAAGGAAGTATCATCATCCATCGTGACGATGAGGATCCAGTTCCCAGGACCTGCGAAACTTTCATCCAACCAAGATATGGATCGAAAGTGGAATACAGAGGAGAGAAAGGCACTGATTACGCTGCCAATGTGACACTCGCTGAGCTCGCTAACGGCCCCGCTAAATGCGGATTTTGTTCAATCTTATACCAGGGCGTTCAATCACAGAAAGAGTACTGGATCTTGGAATCGGCCAAAATACGATGGATAGATTCCCACCGCGATTTTGATATCTCAGAAGTGGGGGAGCAAAGGCCTTGGATGGAGGGATTCATCAATGAGGTTCGCCATGGTAAAGAGATTGATGAGAATGAGATCTTTCTCTATATCCAATTCCCGAAAGGAAGTCCCTTTGTGGCTGTGAAAATGATGGTAAAACCACATCCGCTTTGTGGGACTATAAAATGATTCTATTTCCGGATGGAAATTTTATACCACTCGGCCTCCATTAAATCCTTTGTGACTAATTCGGACAAGTAAACCCATTTCCCGAAAGTGTGGGTATCGCAAGGATATTATACTCGGCATAAGCTATAGTGAAACCGGTACTTAGGCTGTGGAGGAGCATGTTGTAATTTTTTACGAAGTCTGACACTCTCTATTATATTTACTCCGCAATTATATATTCCGCTCTACGTATAGAGAGAGGTATATACAAAAGTATTATCCCTAGGATTTATTAGAAAGGTATAATTTGATAGTATTTTTATTATTAGCAAAGCTGTAGCTAATAAATACCTTTAGTGTAAGAGACTCTAGTGATAATACTCTTCATTTATACTTTTGTAGAAAAGATATATATAATCAAAAACTATCCTAGGACAGAAAAGTTGCACTTCAAAATTAACTTTGTTTTCCTATTATCGGGACAATTGGGATTCGGGACTATATGGTCATATGGATTGACTAAGCAGCTTGGCGACGACGCTTAACCTCTTCGCCCACAGCTTATTAGAGATAGCCTCATGCAACTATAAATAATAAAACCAAAAACCAGAACTAGTACTAGTACGAGCGAGAGAATAGTAATCACTCTGTGACACCAACACCTATTTCAAGGACTTATATCAGGGTAATAAACTATCTATTTATATAATAAAAAAGCAAGTATTCTTAATAAAAAACTTTCGAGGTACTATAGATTTACTTTCTTATATATAGACTACTATTGCTAAATCAAGTGGAGATAATCTAAGCACAGCTTTAATATTCTTCACATAGTGACTTTCGGGGCTTATATTAAGTAGTTCATACTCATATATAGAAGTATAGCGGTGAAGTATTCGCATAAAGCTAAAAGTGCTAAAAGGATATACTCTTATAAAGTCCTTAATTTTAGCTTATTTAGATACAAGCCGCTTATATTAGGTATTATCAAAATCAATAAAGTATCTAAATAGGCTAAAATGGAGATCGCTATAGGGGGGCATTCTTTAGCTTTGTGCGGATACTTCACTGCTGTAAATTACTTTCCCATATCGGGGTTCTCCGTAAAATAGGAGGAGGGGAGTGGGTAGCTCGGCACATCGCAGCAACTCCTTATAAGCGTGAATAGTGGATTTGGGATTCTGGTCCGGGAGTACACCCACCAGATCTACGTAGCAACCACTAAGCAGTAAAGAATTTGTTTAGAAGGTGCTCCAATGTCTCCCCCTCTTATTAGAATAGGATGATTTAAGAATAAACCCTGAATCCCGAATCCCAAATCCTAAATGATACAATATAGTAAAAGTATATAGTCTAGCCTAATACTGAATTTGCTTTCCGTATAAGTATATCAAAGAATGCGCTGTGAAATACTATTCTTTCCTCCCCTTATTTGTTCCCGTCAAATCTAACTTTAAATTCATCAAACCTTTCCATTATGAGGCGCACCACTTTCCTCAGCTCGGCTTTTTTTGCAGCTGGCATCCTGGCTGCTCCCCACCATGAATACGGGGTGGGCGACGGACTTCAGCTTTCCAGAAATACTACTCGTATCATCAAGGCAAGAAATCCTAGCATAGAAAGCCTGAATTGGGCAGGTGCATTGCTTCCTTCTCCTCCCAACGGAGAAACTTTTACAGACGTGATTGCTCGTATGTACTCCCTAATCTAGTTTTGCTTGCTGAGAGTCGGCTCTTTCATCCACGTTTTCCACCCTTTGAATAACGCTATGGTCCTTTTATTTGCTATTAAAAATGCTGATACTAACTCTACGATATTTCATAGAGTTCACCGTTCCAGCTGCTGGGGCTAAAGGAACATCCATATCAATATGGGTCGGCATTGATGGCGTCGCCGCCAACGCACCCGGTATTCAAGGTGGTATATATATTTCTGTAGGAGACGATGGTATAGCATCTTACGAATCCTGGACTGAGTGGCTTCCTGATCTTGCTGAGTCTTACGACCAGGATACGTTTTCCTTCAAATCAGGCGAAGGTTAGTACCCAAATTCCTTGTGGGATATATTTTCTGAAATGAACTATACTAATGCTCTATACATCCTAGTGCTAAACATTGGTATTAGTACTAAAACCTGTGAAGACACAGCCTCGCTTCTTATAGAGAACGAAACTAGTAGCAAACAGTTTTCAAGGGATTTCTCGCCATCTGATTCTTCAAACGTGGCCCAAGGAAAAACTATAGAATGGGTGGTGGAACGAGCGCCAACAACCACTTTAAGCAACTTCGGTGCTTTCACATTCTCAGACGCGAGTGCAGGGACTTCTGGCGATACTGAAGTGGACCTTTCCGGAGCTACAGTATTATTAATAAAATTCCCAAGAGATTCCATACTTGCTACTGGATTTATTACTAGTTCAAGCGAAGTTAAAGTCACGTACAATGGCTCATAATGGATGCAAAGCTCAGGAGCCCTACATTTTGTCAACTTTGTTTCATAATCGGCTCGGTGCATTATATATTAATATTGCATAATCACCTGAACAGGCTTTTAATATGCAATGTATTTGCTATAGTATGAGTATTCAGGAGGTTAGAGCGTTATGTCATGCGCACTAGCCTAGCTGTATGTGTCTTTATATAGCCTCTATTTTCATCATCTAGTTAGAACTAGAAAATTCCGACCAATAAAGTTCATATGTCTAGATTGATAGCTGGAGTATATATTCAGGGATAGTATAGAGAAGGTTATAGGATCTATATACAGACAGTCATTAACGGCCTGGAGGGAGTCTTTTAGCACGCTAGGTGCTGTCACAGCTTAACCTAAAACCCAAAAGAGAAGTCAGGTCAAGTAGGAGAAAGTGCTTGTATTAAGCTTTATTAAGAACGAGAATACTAAACAAAGGGGAAGAAGGCCTAGGAGAAGATCTCTTCTTATACTATGCTGATAAACCTATTAGTATAACTCACGTTATAAGAAGTCCCTAACTGTGTACGTGTGGATTCAGGGGAGTGTATCCCGTGATCCAAGCACGTGATGTCCATATCCTGTGATAGGTGCGCTGGGTGAAAAAGAAGCTATAACGGATAAGATTACACGTAACTTTCTAATAAGAGAGGTAGAGTGGAAATATTTTAGAATATATTAAATTTTATTAAGTTAAAAGTTTTAGAATCACAAGCCAGATGTACGAGGTTTGCCTAGTATGTCCAGCGAGTCTCCTAGTAACGTGACCTGAGTCCAATGCTTCAAATATCAGATTTATGGAGACTCTCTTTCTATAGCCTATCTTTTCATCTCTAAATAACTATTCAGTCTCTGTTTTTAGAAGCGATATATACACGTGATATAGACAACGAGTATACCGTTAGCAATAAAGGAGCCGCATGCGGCCTCCTTCATTCGTCCGCACCTTTAACAAACCCCTTCTTTTTAAATGCATGCTCTAGGCGCACCATTTAATTCAGAGGCTATACTATAAAAAGGGCCACGTAACTGTTCTTCTGTGGAGATTGTCGAAAGCAGCCCCTAACTTTTGTGCATGCTTTTTAATTAAGTGGCACCTGAGAAATGAATGGGAGACATTGGTCCTAGCAAGCGCCAGGCGAGCTTATAGTTGCACCGCCTTCTGCTGGTGTGGCCGTAGGAGCGCATGCATATATGTGGCACTCAGCAGGCTATATTGCATACATATTGTCAGCTTGTCTCAATCTTCCCTTTGGTTGTTTCTCCCCTTCGATTTGTATTCGGTACATCGAGTGTGATGATACTAAGACAGTCGATCTACGCTATTATGTCAGTTGCGTAACCTCACATTCGGAAAGGTTTTGAATGTGAAATACTTCTAACAATACCTCAATATACGCAAGGCTGAGCTAGCGCCAGCTTCCCATACCGTATACGATGTCTCCTCCAACGAGGCTGTCAACATCACCAATGTCTAACGGTCAATGGCCTCAACCAGAGCTCTCCCTAGGTGCGCCCTATGGCTCGCTGGACATATTAGCGAGATATAAGTTCTGGGAGATCAAAAACAATAGCCCAGCCTACCACACATGGAGGGCGGTTTCGGAACAGATCATCAACTTGATTGAAGATCAATTTGAGACCCTGGACACACAAGATGCGGATCTAATGGTGGAGATGTTTATGATAGCTGGCGAGGAGGCAAATCCTAGCCCTACAGTTCTTTTCCGAAGTCAAAGTAAAGTTGCACGCCAAAGAGCCATAAAGCTAGTACACGAAAGTTCACTTCTAACTTCACATCCGGGAGTGATGATAGCCGATTATTCAATGCTCCCCAGGCCTTTAGTGATAGAAGAGGTATCGGGGATGCCAGTGCCAGCCTTACCACCTGGAGCGTACTCATCTGATGCTTTGCGGCACTGTGGTACTTCTGTCATAATATCCAGGGGTCAAGCTGGATCGTTATCGGAGGCTACGCTTGGGGGTGTATTATGTATAGGTGGTCTATTTTATGGCATGACGACTGCCCACGCTTGCTTGGAGCCTCCAGGTGGAGCTGTTGGTTTGGAAACAAAGAGCGACTTTGCTTTGTATGAAAATAGCGGACTCGATGTTACTCCTGAAGAGGAGTGTGAAGTTGTTGAAATGACAAGTAAAGGCGAGTTGTGCTTATTTTGAACTTAGAGGGATACATACTAAATGATCTTAGAAAGTTTTCTATTGAAATTAAAGCCCTTTCAACCCGCAAAGCGGGTAAGCTCGCCTAGGCAAACGAATTTGAGCCCATTCGATTCAGCTACCAATGCACGTATTCCGGTAATTGGGACCCTAGGTAAAGGTAGGCAGTCCTATTCATCCGTAATGAGGCATCGGTGAAAGATCTGTGGTTGACATGTAGAATAAAGGCTCGCCCGAAGGCATTTCCTCGTCCAGCTCGGAACGAACTATAGACAAGTACGCCACGATTGGAGAACAAAGTGATGGCATACCTTCCCGATTGGGTACTGTATTAACATCAGCTCCCGAAAGAGGTCTCGACTGGGCTCTAGTCGCAATTGAGAATTCCAATCTAATGCTTGAGAACATATCTCTCAACAACCGTAGTAAGTCGCCTTTGGGCTATTTCTACTTGCTCATACTAAATTTTTATTAGGGTTTATGGTAAATAGTGTATACTGGCATAATCAAAGCCTACATACAAGCGCTATTTATCCAAGACGTTTGGCAAGGGAGCCAGCCAACGTTGAGGTATTGATTTGCACAGGCAGCAGGGACGATCCACTAGAAGGCCGACTTTCTGCATCACCATCCTTTCAGAGAATATCGGGAAATAATGTATTTCAAGAACTGTGGGTAGTAAAATGCATTGGTGGGACGTTTAGTAAGCTTTTTGAAAACTCCGTCGCTTCTCACATATTCTGACTTTGGTAGCCGCTGGAGACGGGGGAGCATGGGTCGTGTGCTGTGAAACCGGCGATCTATATGGAGCTATCACTTCAGGTTACCCAGGGACTGACATAGCATACGTTACTCCTGCGGTTGAGATATTTGACGATATAGACACTTTCTTCGGGCAACAGGTCGAATTCTCAACGCCTGAACAATGGGCTTCAAAAGGCAAGACTACCTCGAATACCATCTCATTGACGGTTCGTAGAAAAGCAGTGCAGAGCAAACAGGATCCACTCCAGCGATCTCCTATCAGAGACGAACGAGAAGAGTTAATGGTGCCCACAACTTTAGTCCAAACCAATGCCACCGAGACAGTACCAGTACAGTCTACTTCCAAGTTCGACCAAAGGACACAAAGTCTCGAGCCTGGGGTTCCTGAGCCAATACGCAAGGATTCATCATCCGTGTCCCTAAATGAGGTTTCTCCCACCGCTACTCCACCGTGGGCGCCAAACTTTTCACGAAGCTCAATTTCAGCGTCTTCAGCCCGCTCAACACCACCGCACATGGCAGGCCCCACTTCTTCCCAGGCATCAACAGCCTCTTACAGCCTCCAGAACCCATCTCTCGGATCCACCTATCAGAACCCCCCTTGTACGACCCTCTATATACGTAACCTCCATACAAACCCCTCGGAAATTGCCCTGCGTACCCTCTTCTCCCCTTTGCCGGGATACAGAGGCCTGCGGATGAAACTTAGGGAGCTAGAATGCTTCGTACAATTCACCGACGTGATCAGCGCCTCTAACGCTCTGCATAAAATGGACGACTATCGGTTTCATGCTGAGGATACGCGGGGAATCAGGGTGGGCTATGCCCGCAATGTGCCGAGATCTGGTGAAACTATTTTGACCATTGAGGAGGAAGGCTGCATACTGCCTGAGGTGTACATACCTCAGCCTGTATTGCAGATGGAACAGTTGAATTTGTAGACTGAAGTGCCGAGTCCTGCTACGAGTCGGAAGGGCAGGTTTGCACGGCTACTTGCACCTGGAATATTGGCAAGTAGAAGGAGGAGCAGTGTTAGTTCGTTGTCGGAGGAAAGCTCACGTAAGGGTAGTGTGGCATCTGTAGCTGTGATTGAGAATGAGGAGCAGCGGGAGGAGAATCCTGAAGAGAAGCGGAAGAAGAAGGAACAGAAAAAGAAAGAGAAGGAGAAAGAGAAGCTGGCGATGTCGACGACAGATTATTACGTAAGATGGGGACTTTGATCTGGGATGAATAGGAGGACGGTAGCAGACTATGATGGATGTCTCGAGCTTGTAAGACTGTTAAGGAGAGGGAAGTGATTCTAAGAAAGGCAGGGCACTAGGGGTGCTTCGTAATAATATTATCTCGTCTGATCAGATCGGACGAGACTCCGTCCGGTGTATAAGGCGAGAAGTGCTTTTGCTATGAGAGGTGGCAAGGTTTGAACCAAGTATAGTGTAAGGACGGAGAGGTGAGAGAACGAGCGGATCATATGGGAGTTAGCGAAGGTATGAATTTAACGAAGATGTAACATATAGTATTTCCTCTGGACAGTTGGAAATTTGTAGGAGGTAATGTGGGTTTGAGCTTACCCCCCCTATCCGCTTTGAATGCAGCTTTCGAGCTCCGTGATGAGCTATGCATACTGATAGCTTTTAAGAAATATTCCCTGAAAAACACGGCTCGGAAAGACAGTGTCTGAATTCACTCGTTTTGTCCTTGACATTAGACATGCCGTCCCAAACGTGGGGTTTGATGTGGGGCTGCAGCCTTATCATACCCATTCAAAGCCATAGTCACCAGTCATTATTTAACAGGCCCTTGGCTTCAAGGTCCATTGCGCCTGGAAGACAGGGCTATGAAGATGCGGGTGTGTGATGCGTAGGGAGTTCGTGAAAGGGCGGAGAAATTACAATGGCACGATAAAATACCAGAAGACCAAGAAAGATCACCTCGAGATGTGACATCTTTTGATTCATGAGGGATGATGGCCGAACCCGCCATGATCCATGTCGCATTCAACGCAAAGTAATGGCGGGGTTTGAAATATCTGCAAGGTACATGTAGTTGGTGCAGGAGTGACAGCTTGACAAGTTGCGTACGGAGTTAAGCACGGGTCGAGATAAGATATTGCGACTTGAAATAGCAAGAAACCGGGCTGCATAGACTTCCATAGTAATATACCAAGACGTTGTGAAGGGTAATATAGGAGACGGCCGGCTCACTGCCTCCAAAGTAAGACCAATTTAAAGTCTCGCTGGCAAAAATGTACCTCTCAAAACTTCGACCTGCAAATGCTCTTTCCACGTACAGTAACCAAATAATTGGGACAGGGAATGTGATCCGTCTGGATGAATTCTGGAAATGCAGTCTGGCGGCCAAAACCGACCCCTGTCATCTGTATAACTTCATAATGATTTCCCCTCCCTCTAGACACCGCATTGTAAATCTTCTGTTGGAGCTTTCTGCTCGTACATGTGATTTACGATCCATCTGAAGTCATAGTCATTGGTTTCTCATGCTGGCAGGGAGCCTGGTGGAGGCAGGGCCTCAGGGCCGAAGGACAATGGGAGCAGCTTTACATATGAATGAGTATGCATTCAACCAGATAATAGAGGACGAAACAGCAGACACTTACCTGCTCGAGCTTCATCACTACAAAAGCTCCATCCTTATCAAACATGAAAATCGGAGTCTGCAGCTCGCAAAACTCCCGGATACTAAAACCACCACAGTCAGTCTCGGACAAGGTAGCGCATCACACATCGGCATCTCCAAAAAGATACTGTAGCTCTTTCTCGTTGGGAGACACAGAACAGATACAGATATCCACCTCAGCACAAGATTCGCCAACTCACAACTGTCTGCACATGCCACAAGGACTCGCGGGCGGGCTAATATCCGTCGCAACACCCACCGCCTTGAACTTCTTGTGCCCCTCTGTGATAGCCTTCCCAAAAGCCACGCGCTCTGCACATGTTCCTACGGGAAACGAGGCATTCTCTACATTCGCGCCATCGATAAATGCGCCGTCCTCAGTCAGGATCGAGGCCCCGACATGGAAGCGCGAGTATGGGCAATAGGCGGTGGCTTTCGCAGCGGCGCTGCGCGTGTGCAGAGTTTCGAATTGGAGGGTGGTAAGGGAGTAAGTTGAGCAGACGGAGGAGACGTCGGTGGGGTTATGG
>QGML01000252.1:0-21556 GCA_007825375.1 Lachnellula willkommii | reverse complement strand
GTACAGAGGTTCCACGATTTGATGGTCAGATGATGGTGAAGCATCATGCGGTGTGGTGAGTGGTGACGGGAGGGGAGGGAGATAGGAGATAGATAGATAACCTGCGAAGGATTCTTGTGTGTAATTGATTCAAATACTACGCAATAGCGACGGTCGTCTCCTCTCTGATAGAACTCTGGAGCGCGCCGATGTTCACCAACCGGGAGCCGTGCTACATGTACTGTACAAGGCAGGCAACAGTTGATTTGAATGAATGGTCTTGAGGCGCCCGGCTATTTCACTACATACAAACCCGAGTGTCACACGACGTAATGCGCTACAACCGAAGCCACCCAGGGGAAAACAGACACACGATGGTCAGCAGCTCAGAGGTTTACCAGTCCTGGGGTTGTTACGAAGCTGGTGTGGCGTCTTGTGGAAGTTGAACCGCCCAAGTGGGAAAGAGTGTGCCGTTAGCTCGCACAAATGTCACCCAGCGTACAGAGCTCTTGAGGAAGAGTACTCGAGTAGGATAGGATAGCATGCCATGGCATGGCATGGCGTAGGTACCGTAGCTGAGGTAGCGGTGAGAAGGTTAAGATATGGGGAAATAGCTCGAGTATACGGAGGTAAGATGAGATGAGATGGGATGGACAGTGCGGAAGCCTTATCTACGTTAGCACCGGAAAGAGGCGGTAAGCAAGCCACTTCTATCCTGAGGATAGAGAGAGTAGTCGAGTAAGAAACATTATCTTGTGGGTGTGCATCAGATTGGGCCTTATGGAAATGCTAAATAACAAGGGATGCCAGTGCTCTGCTCTGCCAACTCACCATTCCTGAATTCTACGAAGTAGTTTGTATCTTTATACTAATATTAATGTTGCTGTCAAGTACAAGTACTTGAGGTACCTTCTGTCCTCTACCTAGGTAACTCTACAGTAATCCCAGTAGTTGGGTTGGTGGAAACCCCGCGAACAAGGTATAGCACGTATATACGAGTAAAACTCTGGAAATAAGTAATCCAACCACCGTCCCGGGTCTCAAGAGAATGGTAGTCAGCAAGCACTGTATTTATATACCCAGGTATAGGTATATAAAACGAGTTTAATTCTGCAGTGAGGTGAGCTGCAGGTTTCTTAGATCATTTATCATTCTGGCAGTTCCGAGGGCCATGTACCTTGTACCCTGTCCTGTGCATTATAACGAACCCCTCCATCCGAGGCCCTGCGCCTGCCTGCCCTGCAAACCAGACCTGGTGGACAAGCAGACCGTAAGGAAGGCAAGGAAGGCAGGGCAAGGTTCTACTGGCGCGTAGCTCTACTCGAGTAGCTCTCTCCGAACCTCCAGGAATTATTTTTAGGTACTTTACTCGTATTGTTCCTCTCTCAAAATCTACTTATTAACCCAGCAAGCTGCCGGCCTCTTCAAAGCAGTCAACTCCAGCTCCAGCTCCAGCTCCAACTCCAACGCCAGCAAGTCACCTTACATACACGCCACGGTAGCTCCCCCTAGGTTTCTGCTACGGTTGAATTCAAAAACCAAATACACCGCTAATTGAGGTATTAGGGCGAGGGTGAGCTCTCCGCATCTAATCCGGAGCAGCTAGTTTGAGCCGAGCGAGCATCCACTTGTTTTACCTCAGCACCTCATTTTTTCTGGAAATTATATTATACTGTTACTATACTGTACACTCGAAAGACAACAGCCCAATACCCACTACTCGCCACCCGCCAGATCCTGTAATTGCTACCGGCTTTACCTATTGCTCGGTGCCACGAAAACTACAAGTAGGACCAGTGACGGACGGATTTTGCAGTACTTTCATCCCGAGGTCTCAATCGGACTCGGGCAACCTTGGAACGAGCGTTATCTCTTGGTGGTACTGGCGATATACTGACAGTGTTGCTGGTCCCAAATCGCCATTCTCGTATTTCTCGTCCCGTGCTAGCACTTATACAGCTGTTCAGTTATTATATCCTCGTTGGTCTGAAGCCGGTTCCCTGGATGAGGGTTCCCTGGTGATAGAGACGCAGCACACCTTCGGGGGTAGCTCGCGTGGGAGTTGCCACGAGAATGTCGTTTGTAAGAAATGCGCCAGGCATTGAGGGCAGTATAGAATCGGTGGATATCAATCCCTTGGATCCTGCGGATATTGCAAGGCTTTGGAAAGGTAGGTGGCTCAGGAAAACGCCTGGTAATTACTTGAGTAGTCCATCTGATCTCTGGCAGTGTACACAACCACGAAGCGAAGACTCCTTGATCCTACGGCCGAGCGTTTGGAGAACTACTGGTGGCGCATATGGGGCAGTAGGAAGCGAGCGTTGAAAGGTGCAACGGTTGCACGCCTCTTTGCCCAGATATCGGATGGCCACACCTTCGTGCCACTACGAGGACCGCCAAATCTTGATGCGATAGCCCCGCCATTGGTATGAACTATCTGCTCGCCCAAGCTGCCGCACGTACCCTACTGAATGTGGAACTTAGGAGAGAAACAATCGATTTCGATCCGGTGCTTCAAGCGCTACAACTCTCCACCAGCCCTCCCAGAGCAGACCGAATACCACATCATCCTCGACAATACCTAGAGCTTCAACGGCACTGCCACATCCCATTCTCAAGAAAACAAGAGGCCCTTCTACTTCCGGGCCACGTCCAACTGCCCGTTTCGTTTCGCCACATGAATCCGAGAGAGAGACAGAGCCGGATTCGCCCGTCAGTACCAATTCACATGTTGTCGTACAGCCTCCCTCACCTGATCCAGAGAGCATCAAGAATGATAAGAAGTCATCTGTACCTTCAGGTTTGAAGAAGACAACGAGTTTTGTAGCATCTAGTTCCACAAAGAAAAAGCGGCCCGTGGTAGTTCGTCGACAGAGCTCACAGGCGTCCCAATCATCAACCGATTCGCCTCATTTGACAGGATCGACGCAATCACCATCCCAAAGGGCCGCTCCCTCAACTTCGGAACAGGCCCAAGCGCGAAGTAAACATTCTGTATCATCAAAATTTCAAGAAAACTTCTCGCCCTCAAATCGTTCCTCGGCTAGTTCTAGTACTCAGAAACATCGAGCAGCATCAAAAGCGTCTGACTCGAAACGCAACTTGCCACACAAACCTCCTATTGAAAAGGGCCTGAAGCCAAAGAGGCAGGAAGCAGCCGAGGCAGGCCCTTCTAATCGTCTTCGTCCGGCTGAGTACAAGCAGGATGAGGTCGAAGACCTTACGTCTAGTGAGCTTGAGCAACTCGAAATACAGAGGACACTGCTTGAGCAGGCAAATTCTTCCACCGAAAAGCCCCCACGATCCCCATCCAACGACCGAGCCCAGCTTCAGCAGAAACCAGTAAAATCAAGATCTGATAATGATCGTAGTGGAGATACAGGCGGCCTACGCATGCTTCCACATAACTCAAAATTCCCTACAAGTGCACCAACGCTTACGACAGCAAATGGGCAACTCGATCTCAAGGACCCTACTGTGAATAAGTCGGGTCCAAATTCTGTTTCGACCTCATCCTCATCCATAGACAAGGGCAAAGGTAGAGGCTCTGATGATACTCAGCGGACGTTCACAAAACGGCCAGTACAACCCGCCGCGCAGGCGGAATCTGAGCCCACAGGGCCATTAAGTCGAAGCAAGAGCCAGCTTACCCTACTACTTGAAAAAGATCGGTCAAGGGGGCCAGGTGATCCAAAATCGAATGGCAAGAAAACGTAGAAGGCGGGTTCTTCTGAGATTCACAAGCCATGGTCCGTTCTTATGCATAATTTTCATGAACAAATGGATAGGGAAGGTTTACAGCGTGGGAAAAGTCTTGTGGTACCAATAGCGTCGTTTTTGCATTGTTTGGCGCTGTGGCCCAGTTGATATGGTGTTGCTACAGATATACTTATACTGCATTTTTACCGGCGTTCTCTGCGGTATGAGCTCGTCTTTAGCGGATTTAAATGCATAGCCTGGGGATACACAAAGTTACGGATGGATATGCATGTGCTGTGCTGATTCCGAGCAACTGGCGACCTAGGGTCCGTGACGTTCTCAACACCCTCTAGGTATAAGTATTGGTCTCTTTCACGAACATACCTGGTGGTATGAAAGGTGTAAACCGGCTTCCACGCGCGATATACTCCCAAGCTGCGTCCACTGCTATAGACAGCTACCAGCATCTGTCAGTATTGTTTCGCGAAGGATATATTCACCTTACTATTCAACACACGTGCAATGATGCGCGACAGCTCTATATTCATGCTCAGGATTGTTGCACTGTAAACATGTGATTTTCTGCTGGCAAAAGTGCAGTAATATCAACGTCTTGAATAGATGGTGGGCTGCCCATCGCTGCAGAGAACCGCATGTCGAGTGTATACAGCCCACCAAATGTTACGCCACCGTTGGGAGAGCTCGGGTCCAAGATATTCTACTAGCATCTCTCGGTGCATACCTTGTACTATTGCGATGCGCAGCGCTTGTCCAATCTGAACAACTGACAGCAGTCAAGCAGCAAACACGAGAATCGCTTACACAGCCATACGCCGAACATCGCATCTCTACTGACTGTAGATACAGAGAGATCATGCATAGCGTTCTCTATAGCTGGCACGGGGTCGGGGTAGAGGGATTCGCTATTCGGAAGTAGATTCATTGCCCGCACAAAGAAGATTGATCCTGGTGGTGTGGAATCGATCCTGCCTGCCTTGCTGCAGAAAGGCTTTGCCGGATGCAATTACGAGTAAGAACTGCGCCTTGACTTGGCTGCAACTTGGACAGGAGAATTATAGAAGTCATGCAGAGTTTTAGTAAATTCGATCTCGTCGAAGAGACTGAGTCTCTGACAGATATTGAACTCCACGTTATTCTAGGTTCACCAGACCAGGTTCTGGTGGTTCACCAGGTGGTTGGATTTAGCTGCTTACATAAGCATGGTGGATCCTCAAACTCTTCACTTTGGTTTTGTCGTTTTGTCCTCACTCCACCCATGTATAGGTAACTAGTTATTACCTCTTACCTCTTACCTCTTATGCCAGCGTCTACATGCGTGCTCTTGCTGCTACTTTGTGGCGCTCTTAGACAGTGCTGTGGTACGTTCTTTCCGACGACTACTTGTCTTATAGGCCTTGTGCACTGCGAGATCACCCCCCTTCATTCATTCGCTATTACGACTGCCCTGTGCTATCAGCTATCTTGTATTCGGGGAAATCAAAAAGCTTCAATGCCAACGTTTGGCAAGCTTGTCTAATGGTGTGACAATCCCATCATGCAGTCTCTCTACAACCTTCTCATAATATTGCACACTGACAGTAGTCACGTTTTGCGGTGACATGCAGCACTCGATTGCGCTGTGATACTCTGGCTCCCTGGCTGATATGGTATCTAGAACGCTAAAATCCCTTGCAAATGTACACATCGTGGCATGACTGGGCCTTTCGGTGGATTTTCCTTTGCCTGTACTGCTTTCTAATTGTATGAATTGGTCAAGGGATTCGAGAAGCAACCCGAAGCTGAGCTGGACCAGTACTACCCCGAGACATTCGAGTGAATTTCGGAGCCTGCCAATTTTTGCTGTGGCTTGTAGCTTTGTCGATTTTAGTAATTCTGCATCTGGCACAGTTGAATCCACAGCGACCGATGAAAATTCTTTTGCGAAATACATATCCTCGAAAATGACCTCCTCTTTCTGAACTCTGAAGAAGACGTGGTCAGTGGTCCAGTCATTGATGACCCATTGAGTCTGGTGCAGTTGTAATACCGCTTTTGCCAATGCCAAAGCAACTCGGGCCGCATCATGTGGGGAAAAGTTCCGAGGTCCAGATGCAAGGACGTCTGTCAAGGTGGTTGTTGACCTGGGATCTGCCGCTGTAATTGCGAATGACTTACTACAAAAGAGCTCAAAACAGCTTTCCGAGTCCTGTTCTTCGCCTAGATACCCCAGAGATGATGGAATCTTTGCTGTTCGAAGAGCATTGCAGAGGTCAGGTATCATTTTGGCCTGCTCTTCGCCATAAGATGGACCGCTTTCTAAGGCGTCTAATGCGTTTTGCGGGGCTAATAACGATGCGTCTAGACTGACCGTGCCCGTTGTTGATGCGTTCTTGGCTATACTCGGTGGTGATAGAAAATGGGGGGAGCTGGACAGCATGTGTTCTTGTACTTGAAAAGGTTTCACACTGGTATCCGAGGAAACTCTGAAAGGCTCTGCAGACGCAGCAGGAGCCGAACCAACTTCAGATCTCTTATGCCTCCTTACGCAAGGTGAGTGAAGTTATACATGGCAATTATCCAGCTTTGACTCACCTGACGTTAGACCAAAGGCTTTTCGGACTTTGTGGCTTGAAGAACTTCGACATCTTCAGCTGCATCTTTTGATATCTTATGGCTTTGTTGCCACCAGACTTGTCGATTCTAGCTGAGGATTCGCAACTGGGTACAGAGATTGTTTGACTTGCAGTAACGATATCAGAAGTCACCATTGACCCCCCATCGGCAGCTGAGGGAACCTGAGAGATCTTCGCCTTAGTCGCTTCTGAGATTGGCAAATTCGTCGACTGAGGAATTGAACCATAAACAGATGAAGTGTGCGAATTGACTACAGTATTTGACGTTGTTTGCACGTGCAAGGAACTCGTGGATTGCACGGAGGTTCGACTCTTGAAGTAGACCTCCCACTCTCTAGATCGTTGAGTCGTTGTTTGGAGATCTTGATTGTCTATCTCGTACGTTAGTAACTGGTGTCTGAGTTCTTCATATCTTATAGCTTGAAGGAGTTCATACCAGTTCCAGTCAAAGATGGTAAGGCAAATATGATGCTAACTCCATTTTCTCGTTGTTTGGCAGACTCGGCTGTCAGGCTTCGTAGACTGAGCATGGCTTTATGCGTAATATCACAATGGCAGCGCCAAGCGGTCTTTAGCTGGTTGTAGATGTAGTTTGCGTTTCCCACCGCGATTGTCCACAATCTTACGAAAGCTACTGTGTTGAAACCTGTTTCTTCTTCTCGTTCTTGGTCGCGAGTTGCCACTCGTTTCTTCATTTGCTCAATGTACATTCCCATTCTCTCCCACTTTTCTCGGTCCTCAGCTCGGAACCAAGTCTGTTTGGCACGCTCCCAGTTATACTGCCATTTCTCGGCCGATTGTGAATTTGGATGTAACTGGAGATAAATGAGTATGGCGTGAAGATTCGGGTCACCTGGAAGCTCTGGAATATTCGTCTCACCTCTTGGATTTCCAGACGATCTTCCAGCTCTTTAAATGTCCCAAAAACGTCGTTCAATCTTTCTGCCACAAACTGATAATCATCATCAAGCCGCATATGCCATGATTTGGACAGCTGTGGATCCTTCCACCCTCTGTATTCGTTTTTGCTGACCACAGCTAAAAATTCCTTCCGGGTGATGCTGCCTGTGATATACGGTTCAGGACCAGTGCACATCAAGGTGTAAAGCAGTCCTTCTAACTCTCCCTGCTGGTATCTGACGTCCATGATGAAACGTTTGTATTCCCTGCGAAAATGTTTAAAATTCGATACGAAGCGGCCCCCCGCTTCATATTGCTGGAGCAACAGACAGACAACAGGATAGACCCCGAAAACTAAGCCTGCGACCTCCATTCTTTCGGCAGTGGGTACGCAGCAATATTGGGCGTTTGCAAGGAGAGGCACTCCAAGTTACAAATGCACAAAATCCTCAAGAGTTGAGGTGAGGCTGTCTCAATGCGGAGAAAATTGAGGCGCATATAATTGGCAGGGTACGTGTACGTTCCTTGGATTGGACCGCCTAATCTATTATCTCACACGTGCTGCAAATGCATCCATCTAAAAGCGGAGAATATAGAGGATTGCGATACGATGTTACACAATAGTTGGAAGCCCTTCGAGTAAGCCTCACTCTACGATCATGAGCTTTCAAACATTTCCTGCATAATTACTGTTCGGTGCCTGCTCGAGGCGTGAAGTCATGTCAATCAAGCCTTCAATCGCCGAGAAGAGCCAGATATGCCGTGCTCTCTTTGACAAGGCTTACAGAGAATGGAAGGATGCAACAGAAAACCCCGACGAGACTGTAACCTCCCAAGATATGCAATCTCAGCAAGGCCAATATCATTTATGGACGAAAAATATATCAGCCGAGCAAGACGGCCGTTTGCCCTCCTCCTTAGAATATCGCATTCGAGAGGACCCAACAGCTCAAGACAATATCAATCGTGCCTTGATGTACTTATCAGATGATCTCGAATCCAGTGAGTACTGTATCTACTGAACATAATCTGAAACAATCTGCTTACGATATCTTCAGTTTCTACAATTATACGTGGAGATGCACCCAACGAAATATGGACGAAAGAGCCGGTATCTCCAGTTGACCACGCAAAAGAACCACAAAAGAATTATTCATCAGACTTGCAAGAACTATTACAATCAGTACGAGACAGTATCAGTGACCTCTTCAGGCTGTCAATAGCTATTAGAAGAGCGCCGGTGACTGACGAGTACGGCAAAGCTGCTCGGCGTTATCCTAATTATAGCCCCATTCTGGATATAGTCTACCTCCGAGACAAGTACCCGGAAGCTACGGCGCCAGAATGCTGGTAGAGAGATTTGGCAAGGCTATCACCAGACGCCGACAATTCCTGCTTTATCGGAAGGAACACCAGAAGAGGCTTGAGGAAATCCACGCGTTAAAGCAGGATCTGGACGGAAAAACCATGTTCTCGGGGACAAAAGCCTCGACTCATCACCCAAACTCAGAGCAGCAAGTAGACAACTTCAGACAAAATAGCTATGCCGATGAGGCGGATATTCACACCCGGCCAGTAACAGAATACGCCAACTCGAGCATAGGGACAGACGGGGCCACCAAAAAGCTCAGAACGCCCTCATTGCCACCGAAGGCACAATGGGGTGAGACATTTGAATGTCCATATTGCCATCGACTGAAGATAGTGGCCAATAAAATGCAATGGAAGTATGCCTCAGAACAAGACCTTGACCTCTATCAACTTGCTTGCTGACTGCGCTATAGGAAGCATGTCCTAAGTGACCTGAAGCCGTACCTCTGCACAGACTTCGAATGCGAAATGAACATGTTTGAAAGTCAGCATGACTGGTTTCAACATGAGGTTGATTTTCACCGGAAGGTATGGGCTTGCCGAATTTGCAACAACGATAACATTCGATGGTCCAGACCGGAGCTAATCGAACACTTGCGTGACCGTCACACGGAAACAGAAACTGATGAGATTCCCACTACGAAAGATATGGAATCATGGCGATTCCAGACGATAGATGCAACTGAATGCCCCCTGTGCCGCGATTATGCCAGGAAGTTCCAGAGAGCTAATCGCTCTCAAAAGTGCGACGTTCTGCTCAAACATTTTCAGTCTCATCTTGGTAGTCACTTTGAACAATTGGCTTTTGCTGCGTTGCCTACTTATGACGAAGATGTTCTTAACGTCACCAAAGATCAAACCTTGGAAGAGGAGGGTTCTGAAGAGGAGGGTTCTGTAGAGGAGGGTTCTGAAGATATGCTAGAGCTAGAGCTGCAAGTGGAGACGAGACAAAGCATGTTGGGGCGCGAACATCCAGACACGCTAACCAGTATGGCCAACCTGGCTTCGATATACTCGAATCAGAGACGCTGGAACGAGGCGGAAAAGCTACAGGTACAAGTGATGGAGACGAGTTTGTGGGTGTTGGGGCAGGAACATCCAGATACGCTCACGAACATGAGCAATCTTGCGTATACGTTGAAGAACCAAGGGAAGCACGACGAAGCCGAGGAGCTCTACCGTGAGACGCTACATCTTAGAGAGAAGGTCCTCGGCAAGGAGCACCCTCAAGTTGGCCCCCCACCTCTAATGCGACCAAAAGTCAATTCAAAGAAAATTGTCGATATCTCACCCCGTCCACCATTAGACGAGAAAGCAAGCAAGAAGAAACTCACCTCATATTTTGCCTTTACAATAAAGCAGGCCATTCCTGTGGACCCAGAGGAAAAGCTAACATGGGCTAGAGCCGAAATCGTGGAAGAAAGATTAGCCCAGGGAGATATTTCAAAACAAGTCAAGAAGCTTAATGATGCTCGTGGAAAGATTGTGACCGCAGCCGAAAAGAAAGATAAGCTAGCGTTCTTCCAGTCTAGCCAAATCACGAAGCTTTTGGATCAACAAGCCTTGAATGAGACCGATCCAAATTTTGAGTGGTCCCTCGCACAAATCGATACGAAACAGAAGGATCTTAAGGATGGAAAGAAAGAGACTACTACTATGACGGTGTATCTCGCGCGTGCACCCCGTGGATAGCGGAGGAGGAGGCGGTGATGGAGGCTCTATACTTGTCCGAGGAGGGGAGATGGCGGAGCACTGAAACTCTTAAAAGTATGAATAACCTCGCACATAACTCGCAGAGCCAGGGCAAGCATGACGTGGCCGAGCAGCTCTACCGTGAGATTGTGGATGGCACTTGAAGTTGTTCAAGCATTGCAAACGGAGTTAAAATAAAAACCACGGTTCTTGCGCTGTTGTCAGAATCATGCTTGTTCGTTACACACGTAGATTGTTTGTTATATCCCCTTTAGATGAACATACTGTCGTGCTTCAAGCGATGGTTAAGCCTAAAAGGAGCGCGAGTTGGTCCGATTGTCACCCTTTGTGGAGACAGCGCAGCTCCTCCTTGAATAATCTTGAGGAGAACGCGGAAGCCCACCAAAGCAGCCAATATACACGAGCCAGTACAATTGGGATTTAAAAAATGACAGTTTGCGTTTATCTCCAGAATGCCTCCTTCAAAGACGCATATGGCTCCATTTTGACGGCTGTAGATCTGCTTTCACACTGCGGATTTTCGTACGTACTAGTTTTGCGCATAACGAATTCAGGTGTTCATCTCATCTCTTCAATCTTTAAGATCCACCGAGTTCTGCAACGTGCCAATTCCACATATATCAAGCTGGAAACGAGGGGAAGATGAAGCGCGCAGGCAAGCGGGAGAGATGGTGTTTGGAAGAGACAAATTCTGTTTATAAGCTGCTGTGTCTCTAAAAGTATTGACGGGTATATTTCTCTATGAATCTTGAAAGTCGCCTAGTTCTTTATCGTTCCAGCTAACATCATCAGTAGACGCTCATCAACATCAATGTTATTGACTTACTTCCAGAGCTTGCCGCTCAAATCTCTCCCAGCACCTAGAGCCAATCTCGCAATAACATTACCAGGCTGATCCGGTCGAAGAAGCTTCCCTTGCTCGTGAGCGCTCTTGAATTTCTGGACATCTTTCTCATCCATGACAGTGGAATGGCCTCGAACCTCCTTCTGCATTTCGGTATCAACAACTCCAGGTCGGATAGCTACTGTGGTGATATCAGGCTCTTCGGCCGTGAGCGTCAGTGCCAGATGGTTCAGAGCGGCTTTGGAGGAGCCGTATGAGCCCCATGTGGAATACGTGCTGACGGATGCCCCGGAGGATGTCATGACGATACGACCATGTGTCTGGCGGAGAGGGCTAATGGCAGGTTTGATCTGGTTTTGTATGCTTAGTTGTGATTCTTCGGGCCTTAGGAGAACTTACGAAAGCTAATGCACTGAAGAAATTGACATCAAATGCGCTTCTCCATTCTTCTGGGGTACTGTCCGCTACGCGTTTGACGGGGCTGAGGGTGCCGTGGTTTAGAATTAGCCCGTCTATGCGAGAGAAGCTTTTTAACGCAAGATCGATAGCCTTTGGGCCATTCTAAAAGACAATAATATTAGCAAGTGAGCCTCGTCTAGTGTAAATGAGATATCCAGAAGATCTCGAGGACAGGCGAACTATGCTATCTACTTGAGATTCAACCCTTGCTGGTTAAATCGAATAATTCAAGTTTCAAGATACATGGATATAATTGTGTAAAGCACAGTGAGAGCAATCGAGCCAATGGCTAGCGACCTTCGTTCTGGTAAAGATAACTCGCCAAAATCTTATGAAAGAACAACGGGGAGAGTTTGTTGCATGATTGAAAAGTACGTACAGAGAAATCAGCAAGATCAACAGCAAGATATTCAACTTGGCCAGGATACTCTGACTTCAGCTTTTCCAGGGGTTCAGCACTTCTTGCTACAAGGACCAGTTTGTGGGATGTTTTGAGCAGGTATTCGGCAATAGCAAGACCGATTCCACGGCTTGCCCCAGTGAGGACAATGACTTTTGACTCTGGCATGGTCTTGGATATCTTGCTGTGAAAAGAAGAAGAAATGTAACAAGAACTGAAGGGACGAGAGGGTGGGGGTTGTTGATGATGAAGAAGGTTTGAACCATGGTGGGGTAAAATATAGCTACCCCTGTCAAGTGGCTGAAGAACGTCAGAGGATGAAATCTTCTCAACATGCAGCTTCAGCTTCACTCACATTACAACTCCAATTTATAACATGGCACAATCAACAGTAATTCTTGGCTCCGGAATCATAGGCGTATCCACTGCATACCATCTCTCTCAATCTTCGCCCGCCTCCTCAATCCACCTCGTCGAACCCTCCCCCGAACTCTTCGCCTCCGCATCAGGTTTCGCTGGCGGATTCCTTGCGGCAGATTGGTTTTCTCCCCCCGTCACGGACTTGGCAAGGCTCAGCTTCGACGAACATAAATCGTTGGCAGCAGAGTTTGGCGGGAAGGAGAAGTGGGGGTATTCGAGGAGCATTAGTTTGAGTTACACCGCGGGGAGGGCCTCGAGGATTGGAAGACGAGGCGACGATTGGCTACGACAGGATTCAAGCAGGTTAGATACAGCGGTAGGAGTGAGTGAGTTTGCTGATGGCCATGCCGGGTCGTCGGGTCCGGAATGGCTTTCAAGGAGTGCTGGCGATAAAATCGATTTATTCGGTGAAGAAGGCAGCACAGCTCAAGTGTGGGTTTGAAGCGTTACCGATTCAACTCAAGAGCTTAAGAGTATTGTTAACGACTTTTCTTGCAGAGATCCCCGACGATTATGCGAATTCCTTCTCGCAGCCTGCTTAGAGCGAGGAGTCCAGCTACATCACCCAGCAAGAGCTGTATCGATTGACAAAGACATGCGGGACGAATTATCAAGCATCCGACTTGTGAACACTAAAACCAATATGGTCTCGGATATTCCGTGCTCGAAGATTCTGATTGCGGCTGGGGCATGGTCGCCGCAGGTGTTCTCGACGTTATTCCCCACCTCGCAAACGAAAATACCTATATCGAGTCTTGCGGGTTATTCTCTAGTTGTGCGATCACCCAGATGGAGCAAAGAAGACGAGGGGAAAGGCTGCCATGCCATTTTTACAAGCGACGAAGACGGATATTCGCCAGAGCTGTTCTCAAGAATGGGTGGGGAGATATATATTGCTGGACTGAATGATGCGTCTCTGGCATTGCCTGGATTAGCTACCGAATCCAAAATCGAAGAGATCGCTGTTAACAAGTTGAGGAAGACGGCCCAAAGACTCCTGGGAATATCCGAAAATCTGGAAGAAATAGAGATTGTCAGAAAGGGATTGTGTTTTCGTCCAGTGACCAAGCAGGGCACGCCAATAATAGCAAAAATTCATGATGAGAACCTAGGGGGTCTGAGTACAAGAGGGGCTGGCGAGGGCGGAGTCTGGCTAGCTGCTGGTCATGGCCCGTGGGGAATCAGTTTGAGTCTGGGGACTGGAAAAGTCATGTCAGAGATGATTCTTGGGAAGCTGACAAGTGTCAATGTTGAAGGGTTGAGACCATGAACGAGGCTTCCTGGGAAGATTTTCTTCCCGTAATATATGGCATTGCTGAGACCTCTATCCACCATCCTACGGAAAGAAGCTTTTGGCGTCCCAGCAGAATTCCAAGACAAGACATTGCTTCACTGATGGATGGGATGTGTTAAAGGTCTAAACTCACATAAGATTGCTTTGGTTCTCATCTTTCTTGTTGTTCTGCCGATCTATATTAGGGTAAGGAGCCAGTTATAAGCGTAGGATCTACCTATACTCTCCACGCTAAGAGGACTTAGTTTTAGACTTAAAAAAGGCGAGTATTCTGCAAAGGTTGCAGATCCGGCAATGCAGCATTGTTCCTGAGTTCAAAAACACAAGGGTGCAAACATGATAACAAACAAGGACTACGCTTATATTCACCGCTCCTGTTGTCTTGTCAGGCTTCATGTGACCCCTGCTCAGGGTCCAAAAGTCGCTCAGGGCAATGAAGAGCAGTGCTTTCCCCTTTATTTCGTAATAGGAAGTACTGACTAACTTACCGGTACTCGAGTCCATGAAAAAGAGCTTTCTACACAGGGTTCATTCAGCCAGGCTAACGAGCATCACGCGAGCGCCACTCACGTCTGATTCTGGTAATGTCGTGATGTACAGTATGAAGCCCTAAAGATGCCACGGTATCCAATCGGACCCGGGGAATACTTGCCATTATTACAGTAGTTTGACGAATGGATGGTGGAAATACTCCTCCGTATGGAGGTACAGTAGTAAATCCATTCCTGGAGCAGGGAAGATTAGCTTTCCCATCTCTTCGGAAGCGACAGGAAGCTCTGACTTGCAGACGGTTCGTGGGCCAGTGGCTACTACTGGACCGGTATCACTCCTACTGGACTAGCCAAGCCAAGCCAAGCCAAGCCAAGCCAAGCCAAAGGTCAATTTCTCCGTACGGTATGCCCAAGCGGCAAGCCCATTGACCAGTGGCAGGTCTGGGACTGCAGTGGTTGAAAGGGCTCGAGTTGCTGTAATTATAATCCTGAAACTATTGGACGGCTACGCTGTTTCCAGCCACCAACCATTTGGCAGTATGTACCTCCGTACGAGTGGGATCAATAGGATTGGGAATGATCCGTCGGAAAGAGGCAAGAGCTTGTGAGCTTGCGAAGGGACTTGCAGCTAGTACAGTAGTGCATGCACGGAAGCTTCGTCGTTGCATTAGGGGTACACTCCACTCCGTAGCAGCATCACGGCAACACTTCCGAATCCATATATGGAGGTATCTCAGTATTTGGACTGTATTGCATTTCATTATCCATTCATTGCTCCGTACAGTACGGTAGGTACATACTTCTACATACCTTCCTTTAAGACGTGCCGCGACTACGCTACGCCTACGCCTACGACTCGGAAAATACCCCAAACCAGGTGCGGTGCAGCAACGCAGCGCAGCGTACTAAAATACCCCGTACTCCGTACCCGTGCTGAAATCATGTGCTGAAATGATAAAAAAAATTAAAAAATTACAACCCATGCCCATGGTCAACAAACATCGCGCGTCCAACCCGAACGATTCTCGGAAGCAGAGGGGTGTGCTGTGCTGTGCGAGTGGGAGCCCCAGCCGAACAGCAGGGAAGCTGCTCCTTGAAGAAGAAGAAGAAGAAGAAGAAGAAGAAAAAGAAAAAGAAGGGAGGTGATTGAAGAAGAGACCTTTTGTTATCTGGAGACCTGGACGGACTTTGCTTCAACAGCGCAATGTCAGCGCGGGTATCTCAAAGGTTAGTAGTGACCCTCAGGCGCTGCAACGCGTGCTAATAATCGCTCCTCTTGCACAGAAGAGACTTTAATATTGTCGTCTTAGGCGCTGGTACGTGGATTACAAATTTACGTGTACAGGTCTCACAGCTGATCATCTTCTGCATTCTTAGGTGGCGTGGGCAAGAGCTGCCTTACTGGTGAGGCCAACACACCCAAGACCAGATTAAAAAACTGCAGGCTTTTCTAATTGATTTCCAGCTCAATTCGTTCAAAATATATGGATTGAGGCATACGATCCTACAATTGAGGATTCGTACCGGAAGCAAATCGATGTTGACGTGAGTGTGGCCCTAGCTGAAACATCCGGCCTGCGACTGACTTTTTTAAGGGGCGACAATGCATGCTGGAGATGTAAGAACCACCCTTCACGGACGAACAGAGGCTCTGACTTACATTCATCAACAGTCTTGACACGGCTGGTACAGAGCAATTCAGTAAGTTGAATGATGTCATCACGTGACTATTACTGACTTGCGGCAGCTGCTATGAGGTATGCACGAGAGAGGAAGAAAGCCACGGCTCTGCTGACAGTCTTCACAGAGAATTATACATGAAGACAGGCCAAGGGTTTCTTCTCGTGTTCTCGATAACCAGTCAAAGCAGTCTCTACGAATTACAAGAGCTCCGAGAGCAGATTATCCGGATCAAAGACGACGACAACGTTCCAATCGTCATTGTAGGCAACAAATCGGATCTCGAAGAAGACCGAGTGGTGAGCAGGTCTAAAGCATTCGCCGTTTCGCAAAGTTGGGGAAATGCGCCTTATTATGAGACCTCTGCGCGACGACGAGGTAGGCTTTCTTTGCATCTGGGGAAATGGTCGCTAACCAACTGCAGCAAATGTGGACGAGGTCTTTATAGACCTTTGCAGGCAGATAATCCGGAAAGATAATTCTGGGTATACGCCGCATAGATACGAGGAGCCCGTTGTCCGGAGCGGCGAACGAAGAAAAACCACTCGACGGACTAGAAAGCGGAAAAAGGACTCTGGATGTACGATTTTATGAATCAGAGCCAGAGTTCTAGACGAGACTCTTGGCAACGGCTGTTATTTCAATTCTATCGAGGCTGGTTTTCTACAGCATAGATTGTCAGTCCTGGAGGCCGACGGGACCCGAAATTCAAAGATTTCCTTTGATGTGAGGTCACTTGTACTTTGAACCAAGCTATAGAATAATGTCGGAGACAATGGATCTGTAAGCTAGTTAGCTGTCTGTGTTTTGGAAACCTACACAAAAGTCTTTGCGGCAAGACAAAAGCAGCCAGTTATTTGTGTTGTGTTGTGTACATCTGCAAGCATATACATATAGCGTTTCATTATGTCAACAGTCAAACAGCGGTGTTAGATTATTTGTAAAGCAGTAACTATCTCATGGGCTGATTGCGAAGACTACTACTTGCGATTTTTAACCCAAATCATTTGATCTGCGGGGGCGTGGGGGGGGGTGGTTAGTAAAGTGTACTGATGCGTTTAGACAAGAACTTGTTACGAGTTGAGCTTTATTTTGGGGCACCAGGGTGAAATTCTAAGCTCCGAATGATCCTTTTTCATTTCGAGGCGTTTACGGAAGGATGTCTTGGAAAGGAAAAGGAAAGGGATTGTGTATATTATACTTGAGACGTTAGTTTGGGTATTAATCAAGTCTCTCTGGATTAGTATGCCGGGCCGGGTGAAAAAGAAAACTGTGCTGACACTAGATGTAATTTTGAAGACCTGCGGAGTATACAGACTTGGATATAGATCTGATTATGTTTGGTGGGGCTATAATGGATGTAGGTAGAGTAAAGTAAAGCCAAGCTAGGACTGATTACCTGTACGGCTGGCTTATAACTTTCCTCCTTGGTTTAATTAAAGAAGATGCGGGGTTATTATTGCGCCAACGTGAGTAATAAGGAAAGACGGAAGGAATAAATGAAGAAAATAGTAAAATTAGCTGTGTATTAAAAATGCAAAACTAAACCGTTCATCCCCACTATCGCGAGATCGGGAAAGTAAAGGGGGTGGACACGACACGTTATACCGAACCCCCCACAAGTGGATGGATTTCTGGTCCGTGAGTACGTACAGTACGGAGGAGGACTCCAAAATGTCATTTTTTATAAGCACAGTACGAGTATTTATTGGTCAAAACGTAAATTACCCAGCAACCACTCCACTCCACAGGGGTTCGGTTTAACATGTCCACCCCCCTTTACAGTAGTTCTTTGGCGGTCGGTGGGGGCATAAGATGACGATCCAGGCTTCCCGCCGGCCCCACTTCCCCTCTCCTCCACTTTACCGACAAGGCCTCTACATGTACGATAAAACAGGCGGATTTTTTACACAGGCCACCTTATCTAATTTGGACCCAAATAACCCATTTACCAAGCTAAAAAATAATAACTTCTTTTAAAAACTTCATAAAATAAAAGATTGTAACTCCATTTGATATATGTATTTTAGTTAACTTGGATTTTATTATTATTATTGAAATAAAATAAGATTAGGGTGGTGGTTTTAGTATGCACAAAATCCGCCTGTTTTATCGTACATGTAGAGAAGGCCCTGCTGATACAGCACCAGCAGTACAGTAAAACAGCTTCGTGAGTGGGAGATAAGCGAATCCAACTAACGCTAGGTATGCTATGCACCAGATGCAACCAAAAACAAAAATCCCAGCCTGACCGACCGGCAAAAAGATACAAAACAAAACAAAATAGAGATTTGATTAATTGTCAAAAAAGTAAATTGTTGGTATTGCAACCGCCGTGAATCGAACACGAACCTCCACCTTACAACTGCATGGAAGGGTGGAATCCTAACCATTGGACCACGGAAGCACGTGACCAAGCTTGTAACAAGCTGGATGTGATTAATTTGTGGAAGGAATTTGCTTATTTTATTATATATACGAGTTTATTTACTATGGGGCCACATTTCATCCGCACTTCTTTAGCACAGCACAGTAGATCTAGTCCTCCTTCTCTTTTCACTTTTGTTGCTTTATACGGGTCCCCTTTATTTCTGACTATAAATATTCAGCGAGAAATAATATGGAATAAAGAAACCAATCATCTTAAGTAAGCATTCAGCATCAGATTTTTGGTTTTGCAACCCAAGTCTAAGCTGTTTTCTGAAGCTCCTAGAATACTAACTGCGCTGGCTATATCATCAATAATACCCTTTTCCAACACGTTTATTGTACCAAACTTCCCTTCGCAAAATCGAAGTTTATCAGGCATCGTATCACCCACTTTCCGTTTGATCATCAGCCGAAAAATGCACCTCCAATACCTTCCACAAAGCCGCAGACACCCTCCCCCTCCCCTCCCCACTCCACCATCCACCATCCACCATCCACTATCCATCATACACCGCAACCCCTATACCTTTTCCTTTCCTACAAGCAGCGCTTTCAGCCCCGCCGCCGTCGCATACAAGAGCTAGTTCTCCTGTACCGGCAGATAAGATGCCGATAGGTAGGTAGGATAGGCCGAGACATGGTTGTTATATCGAGAGCTGAGCTTGGCTAGGAATGCAAGAGGAAGCGGAAGATGCTTTAAGGTAGAACCCGAGGAGCGCGGAGTGCGGAGTGTTATTGGCCAGGGGATATCGATTTTTCTAGAAACATCGTTTGGGGAGGATTTTGAAATGCTAAGGGATTGGGAGATGAAAAGGAATTGGTGAAGTGAAATGGGAGGTGGAGGAGAATGAGATGTCTTACCTGGGTTATCATGTGACTGCTTACCTTGAGGGTAATTGGTGTACTGAATGCATCCTGTATGTCTTGCATTTAATAGGAAATTCATAGATGGAGCGAAATCGTGGTTGACATTACCCAACTTTAAGATCTGTCTACTCGAAAAGGGAAGAAAGACGCCACTATTTGCAACCTTTGTTGATATTCTTAAGAACAAAGCGAGAAGCGAGGCCGCGATTATTGCTTTGGCTATGGAAAGTAAGTGGGTGGTATTGTTGATAATAAGTCGGGATGACATGGGCCTTTGCATTTGGATTGCTAGTCTTGGGCACTCACTAATTCTTGATACCTCTGCTAATGTGATATTAGGCCCAAAGAAATGAATCTGAAAGTTTTTAAAACTTAATCCCGCAATTTCGTAAAGGGCCCCGAAACTAATAGTAATCTCGCCAATGTGATGCTCGTGTCACTCAGGGGAAACCAGGACGCTTCTCATCAACATAGCTCTATGAATGCAGCGAAAATAACAATATGATGGCAACATAACAACTAGACAAATAGTGATGGCCCCCGACTTTTCCAACTGCATAGATCAACTGCATAGATAGCATCGGGTTCACAACTTTCGGCATGGCTTAGTCCAAGCCTCGCCTCGTCTGTACCACTCCAACCTACCGCCAAACAGTCCCCTTTTGTGTCATAGCTCTGTATCTCACTAAGAGCAGCTATGAAGTGGAAGGTTGGAGTATCAGTTGACCATCTGTTTTGTCGGCACTGCTTTCGTTCTTCTCGATGACGTAACAGATATTGGTAAAACCCGAATGCCACACCGAATGTCTCGCGATGCAAAAGACACATCGACTTTCGATATCGAGATGCAGATGGCTGGCCAGCAAATCACCAAGACGCTGTAGGGCACCGGACTTAAGCTGCGCTCGAATCATGAAGCGTTTGAAATAAGAGCGGGATACATATAAGTACGTGCAAGCCCAGGCTTATTTTTTGTTGTATGACACATTGCTTTGGCACTTGAGCGCTTTTTGTCGCGAATAGGGGCCTTGGCCACGGCAGTCCAATGGTTGTTGCAGGTATTACAGATAGCAAAGATGAAAGCTGAGAGTTCAGTACGCGTGAAATGGACAGATGCGGAATAAATACCCATACGAACGAAATGTGACTTGAGAGGTGTTGCAAAGGGTTCTCTCCTGAAAAGGGAGAACCATAGCAATAACAAGACCTCAATAGATGATCATCTTCAAACTTGTGTTGAAAGCCATATATTCCTCTGTTGTAAATTGAAAGTAACCGAACAAGTGATTGCACCTATGTCATCGACAGTATCAACAAAATAGACAACAGACTCGAGGTAGATGACAGCGATGACACTTATCATCGCTCAGAAATTGTCAAATCTGGCTACACAAAAGGTATTTCAAACTTTCGAGAGCTTCAAAAGATATGCCTGTCGGACTCGGCAATTCTTGAAATCCATGAGGAAAACTCTAGACTAATAGTCGGTCCTTCCTATTAACTCTAATGTAGTCTAGACCGGCTTGTCAACTTCAGATAGTCTGCTTTGCTGCCCGGCACTTGAATGTTATCAAGGTCTCGAACTTTGCTGCACGTCATGATTATCGGGAACAACGTCTTTGAACTTCTAGTAAGTACTCCGTACCTTCTGTTTATTCCAGGCCACGTTATCACTACCTCGGCACCCCGTGAGCGGTGCTGCTCCCACCACTACCACCCGTTTCGTGTGGCAGGGTATGCTCCGTGCTGCATCTGCATGCGTAGATAGCGCTCAACTAAACTGTCGCGGCTATGCAGAGGCAGAGCCGGGCCTGTACTAATGCCAGACGCAGTCAGAGACGGAGTACTTAGTAGTGACCGTATTTGTGGTACGGAGGTAGTAGTTTATCGTTGTGTGATGTGAAGTTGTTCTTCTGATATCATCACAGCCCTGTGAGGCAAGCCACGCCGTTCCCACCGCTTTGATGGATCCCTCGGACTTGGTTGATGGGATGGATAGTTTGCAGCAAAATGCAAAAGAAAAGTTGCGTTTGAGGCATTTTGTAGGACCCCGGGAAAGATGGAAAGGAAGGATTTGGCAGTCTTGCGTATACTGTACCAATGATTTGACAGTCTTGCGTATACTGTACCAATTTCGGAAAAGGGATAGAGGCCATCCATATGCCATTATTCGAGTGATTGATCAGGAGGTCGAATGACGAACGTAGGAGCTTTCGACTCTGCAGTTACGGTGCAGTAGCAGCTGCAGTCCATCGAGCCATTCGGGAAGAACTGCCAAGAATCAGCGACTGGTGGTAGCCCATTTCTCGGAGCCGTAAACTCGAGACTTGAAGTCGCTTTAGATTTGTACTGTACTGTAATTGTCAGGCGAAAGCC
>QGML01000251.1:0-21619 GCA_007825375.1 Lachnellula willkommii | reverse complement strand
TAAATATGCTTCTAAACTTATTATATAATCAATTTGGGATAGTTCTATAAGAGCGTTGTGGAAGAATTAATTATCTAAAAGTCTATGTATTAAAGGGGGTGATTTTGCGGTCTCAACTTTTAATACCTGAGGGAGCCCAGCTACCCTACCCTACCTCCCCTCCCCTCCCCTCCGTACCTCCGTACCTCCCCTCCGTACTCAGCTTTGATTCTCCTTCTTCCTCATTGGCCGGGACAAGCCGACCTTAGCCGATACCGCCCGAGATGTCTTGGACCGAGGCCAGAAACAAACTCACTGAACCCGAGAACTTCATGACGCATATTCTCTCCAAGCCGATTGTCCATTGTCGATTGACGGCAAGCCAAGGCAATGCGGCCTCAATAATAATCTATAATGTCTTCCTCCAGATCAATCACTACAAGTCTGCAGCGGAATCTGTTCAGGCAAGGTCCCCTCCGCCTGTCTGCACAGTATCCCCGACGATGCTTCAATTCGAGCTTTGCCCCTCCGCGCGCCTGCCTCTCTAGGGCTCCTGTTCAACAAAGAGCTTTCTCGACTTCCCTTCCAAGGAGGCTCGCAGAAGCCAATGACAATTGGGACCCCAAGTATATCGATCGGGAGAGCGACGAGGTTGATGTGTGTATAGTGGGGGGAGGTAAGCTTGCTATAGCAGTTTCTTAGATCAATGCTAACACAGGCAGGTCCTGCTGGGCTCAGTGCTGCTATCCGATTAAAGCAACTCGCGAATGAGGCTGGTAACGAGGACTTTCGAGTGATCCTCTTGGAGAAGGCCGGGGAGATTGGGGCACATATCCTGTCTGGAGCAGTTATCGAACCCACCGCAATCAACGAGCTCATCCCCGACTGGCTTTCAGAAGAGAACGAGAACAGATTCGAACATGCGACGCCTGCGACCGGAGACAAGATGCGATTTCTGACGAAATCGAGTACGATCCCCATACCTCATCCACCACAAATGAACAACCATGGCAACTACATTGTTTCTTTGAATCAATTTACAAGATGGCTTGGTGAAAGGGCTGAAGAGCTCGGGGTTGAGGTCTATCCAGGGTTTGCGGCTTCAGAAATCTTGTACGATAAAGATGGCTCGGTGAAGGGAGTGGCAACCAATGATTTGGGTATTTCAAGGGCAGGGAAACCCAAGGATAGCTTTGAGAGAGGTATGGAATTCCATGCAAAGGCCACACTTTTTGCAGAAGGCTGTCATGGAAGTCTTACGAAACAGGTTATCAAGAACTTCAATCTCAGGAGTGAGAGCCAGCATCAAACCTATGGACTTGGACTGAAGGAGGTATGGGAAGTACAACCAGAGAAGTTTCAAAAGGGCCAGGTCGTACATTCTATGGGCTACCCATTATCTGCAGATACATATGGTGGTGGATGGATGTATCATTTTGGTGACAATCTTGTTAGTGTTGGGTTGGTTGTGGGCTTGGATTACCCAAATCCATGGCTTTCACCATACGGCGAGTTCCAAAAGATGAAGCATCACCCTCTCTACAAATCCGTTCTCGAAGGAGGCAAGTGTATCTCTTATGGCGCCAGAGCTTTGAACGAGGGGGGATTTCAATCGATACCCAAAGTCTCCTTCCCCGGAGGAGCTTTAATTGGTGATACCGCCGGTTTTCTCAACGTCCCAAAGATCAAAGGAACCCACACAGCCATGAAATCTGGAATGCTTGCAGCAGAAGCAGCATACTCAGCAATCAGTCAAACCACTTCCGGCTCAATCTTCCTCTACGACTACGAAGACTCCCTTCGAAATTCCTACATCTGGAAAGAGCTCAAGGAAGTCCGAAATATGCGACCATCCTTCCACAGCCCTCTCAAGCTCTACGGCGGCATCATGTATTCCGGACTCGAAGCATATATTCTGAAAGGAAAAGTGCCATGGACGCTCAAGCATGCGAAACCTGATTACGCTGCGACGAAAACCGCGGATCAATACCCGAAAATCGAGTACGAGAAACCGGATGGCAAGATTAGCTTTGATATCTTGACGAGTGTGAGCCGAACGGGCACGAACCATGAAGAGGATCAGCCTGTGCACTTACAGGTCAAAGATTGGGAGGCGCATGCTCAGGAAGAATGGCCCAAATATAAGGGTGTTGAGAATCGATTCTGCCCTGCTGGTGTGTATGAGTATGTGGAAGATGAGACGAAGGATATTGGTGTGCGGTTCCAGATAAATGCACAGAAGTAAGTCAAACAGTTCTTCTTTATGGCGCCTGCTGACCCTTTCGTAGTTGCATTCACTGCAAGACCTGCGACATCAAGGTTCCGAATCAAAGTATGTACTCTTCACCTCCCGTAGACGACAAATGCTGACAGGTCATAGATATAAATTGGACTACACCGCAAGGTGGGGAGGGCCCCAAATATTTCATGACATAGACGTAGATTTAGCTACGACGTTGGCTTCTTGTACATATTTTTTGGCTCGAAAAGACAATACATACGCAAGTCTATACACCAACCTGCGTTCCTTTCCCGATCAAATCTAAAAATAGTTTTTGACAGCGCTTTTTCAATCGAAGGCAGAACGCCAAATCGAAACCGGCAAGTGCCAGTCGCCTTTCTTTCTCACTCACCCATAACCAGAACACGTTGCATTCATTCACCTGATGCCTCATTCATTGCGAGATCCTCACTTTTGGCAGGTATACATTACCTAACTTCTTCCTAACGGAAGTTTATTAAGTCACAAACCAAATTCCTTTTCCACAACATGTGTTGCCTGAGAGCGATTCCTCCACGTACTGTGGCTTCCTGGAAAGTCGTCGGGATTTGAGGAGGGAGGGGATTCTTGGATGTTACGTATGCGTCTCGTGAAGTTTCTGGTTTTAGTGTTTGTAGTGGTGATAGTATGTTTGCTGTCAATGCATATTTTGCTGTCATTTTATTCATTCGTTCGTTCATTTGTTCATTTCACGTGAATTGCGCAGGGATATATGCCATAGGCACTCCTTTTTCTGCTGCCGCTATGATTTTATATGTCAAAGCTCTTGTAAAAATGGGAAATTCGGGGACTCGTTCGGAAATGACTTTGATAGCAACCCGAAGAGCACCGAGGTGCCTATTAAACCTGGTGCAAGATAGTCAGGGCATAGTGATATAATATATCTTGACTTACACTTTAATGTCCTACTCCTTCGACGCCTTCGGGATCTGAGAATTAGCAAAGTGGAAGATCTGCATTCTGCAGATCTCACAGTCCATCACAGTGCACACTATCTGTCTCCAAGGCTGTCAACGAAACACCCTTAATTTGTCTTTATTGGGAGTGCCCAAATCGAAATCGGCAAGTGCTAGTCGACTTTCTTACTCGCAAGCAGGATATATTATTCTTTTCCCTTGCGCTATATTCCCGCCTTGATTAATTAGCTCTTACTGCTCTATATGCACGTCTGATTACTCCGTGTTGATTCTTTAGCAACACGATTAGCCACTAGCGAATCTTTTATTATATCTCACGATCGGTGCACTAGGAGATGCCGAAAGCGCTACTGCTGACGTTCTGGAAGTTCTTAAGCACGCGAAATGTGATGATGCTAGCAGCGCCGGCGACCTGGTATGTGTTGGTAGTCCTGCATTTTTAATACTAGCTGATTTGGATATCTATTATAGATAATGACACTCCCCGCAGAAAAGTAGTATATTGTGAATTGCTAAATAGTCATCGTAGCTTTCGACCGTGGGATAGACTTGACAGCAACTCGTCTCAATAGGGTTTTAGCATTCCGATACCAGGTACTATAGTGTGGAGTCTAGATCTGTGGACACTCAATGCCTGCAGTCGCATATGGTGGTGAGGCTCTGCGTCCGCGACTTGATTGTTAAACAATACTATGCTTGATGCTACGATGACGCAAAGTCGGCGTAGTGATCTCGAAGTTATTAAATAGTCTGCCTTCCCTACCTACAGGGAAGCTTTGTGCAGACCCGGCCTACTGTGTGCTGGCCTTGGCGGGCGCCCCCAGGTATTCAATCTTAGCTGCCTACCTAAGTGATATCTAACTACGAAGCCATCAGTGTAGCCGAAGACTTTGCCCAGGTTCGAATGGGCAAGGCTTTATCTGATATCTGATATTGCACGAATACACGAGGAAATAAAGGAGAGGTACCGAGACTTTGTTGAAAAGAAGGTTCAAACTAGATTCGGGTTGTGGTGTGTTGGAGATGCATTTTTTATTGCTGTCAATAAGATTTTGCTGTTAATACCTATTCTTGTTCATTCATTTATTCGTTTATTCATTCATTCATTCGTTTATTCATTCATTCATTCGTTTATTCATTCATTCATTCGTTTATTCATTCATTCATTCGTTTATTCATTCATTCATTCGTTCGTTCGTTCGTTCGTTTATTTGTTCGTTTGTTCATCTATTCAGAAAAAGGTCTCATGGCAGGTACTTGTTTCTTCTCGCGACCTGCGCCATCCGTGCCCGCAATCTTCTTGAAATCCTGGAGCTTTTTCTCCAGCTCAATCTCTCTCTGTTGCAACTCCCTTGCTGTCTCCATCTGCTGTTGAGCCCGCGCAGAGAGTGCTGCCTTCGTCTTGGCGACGTTACCCCCAAATTCTTTTGCCATATCTTTCGGCAGCACTGTTCTCGACTCGTCCCACCACTTGTCGCGCGCCATTTAGTATACAACTTCGGCACGGAATCCGACTCCAGAATCGTCTAGTCGGATGCACTTAAAGTGTTATACACGTGTTGTAGTAGTTTGATTGCCTATCTAAACCAGCTGGTATTAGAAATGTAGGACTATCAACACATATTAACTCCGAACTAATATTAACAACTATTACAACAATAATTAAAAACCACAACGCGACCTCAACTTAATCCTGATAATAGAGGAAGAAGAGCCTACCAGTGCACACGGAGGTGCCGAAACCTCTGATGTTAACGCTGTGAACTTGTTAAAACATGCAAAGTGTAACGATAGTAAGAACTAAAGAGACCTGGGAATAAATGAATGAATGAATGAATAAATGTATAAACAACAATGGGCATTAACAGCAAGAACTTCATTGACAGCAGAGAAAATGAATGTGCCCTTCTAATTTTGCAATCCGTTGCTGAATACATCCGGGTAACATCCCGCTTTCCGGCGAGGGAATGATTCTTTATTTGCAAAGGCAGAGTATCGCGTAGACCCCAGTGGCTCAGGACAATATCTTTAATACTTTTGGGGAAGTAGGCACTATCCGACCGCAAGGAATACAGCCGCTTTTGAATGTAATCGTCGGGGTCCTATGAGGCGATCGTCCTGCGGTTCGAGAGACCGAACCCTTTGGCATCTCTGTCTTCCATGCCACCTTTGGCGTTAGTCGTGGAGGTGATGATGGCATCAATAATTCTGGTTCTTTTTTTTTTGCTTTCTTTACCGTGTCTAATCAAATGCTATTTATAGTTGCTAGATCTCAGGGAGAGTACGGAGTAAGTATCTCTGATAGCAGACCGTGTTCATGCCGAAATGGTCACATGAATCATTTGGTGGCAAGAGAAAGAGACGTATTTTCTATAACGTATAAAGTATTGCGTGACCCAGGAGGCACATCCAGAGTGAACAAATGTAAGATACGCCGCTATGTCAAAGGAACGCTCCAGGATCTCGTGTCGAGTCCATATACTTTCGAGACTTCTTAAACTCCTTCCAAGTCATCTGATCAAATAGTTCCTTAATATCTTCGTGCAGTCCAACGCCCTCTTGAGTATACGTACCCATACCACCAGCCCAACGGGCAACCACAAGCACTTCCCTTTCATCGCCAGTCGATTTGAAAGATCCATCCCAACCATCCACCAAGTGACCAGGTGTTCCGACGTATGGAGCCCGGGTATCTGGATCCTCCGCCATTCCTGCTACGCTTGCCTCATTTGCAACATAGATCTCCACCGCTTGCTTCTCCTTGTACATATCGGCCCATCCAGCTGGTTGCTTGACCCGTTCCTCGTCGGGATCATTTGAGGATGCAATGAAGTCGACGTTGGGGCTGATGTAATGCAGCTCCTTCCAGCCGCAGGTTCCAAGAAGTTCCTCGACCTCATTGTACGCGGCCATATCACCGTCTCCATGTCCTGGATGAGATGCATCCTCAACCGTCAAGCGGTCAAGTCGTAGGCCCTTGAAAAGTGGCAGGAGGTCGGCGAGGTTGTATCTAGTCCACCCGAAATCGTCGGTGCCATCGCCGATGATAAATGGGAATGCCTTGACGCGAACGTAGCGAAGCTCGGAAATTATCTGAGGGACGACTTTGGGAATGTGGCCGGGGCCAAGGAAAAAGTCCATCATTTGAGTGGGGCTAAAGAATCGAAGTTCGATGTTTGGCCATAGGAACGGCTGGGCTTCCCTGGCAATTTGTTTGCAGATGTAGAGAATAGTGAGATGGGTATTGGTGTATTTGGTGCCAAAACCATAGAGAACGATTGTCGATTGGAAGATTTCTTTGTATATCTTGTGACGTATCTGAAGAGGAAGGGTGAGGAGAGTTGGAGGCATTGTGATTATGTGTTGTTTGTTATCTTTTTCTGGCGGTTCGAGATGAGGTGCATAAATAAGTAGATCGATCTAGCTGTTGGTAAAGAGGAGGGAGGGGGAGAACGCACTAACCTAAACGGGCGATTGAAAGTAGCTTAGCTCAAACAAATGCATCTCTTTTATTCCTTTTGATATCCCCGAGAAGTGATCATAGTGAATCTTTGGAACAAACTGTTCTTCTGAGTTGGGTGTTGCAGAAAGTGAATTTCTTAGGGTGGATAGGTGGCATAAAGGGGGTTAAGCGAGTCCAGCGGTATCAAAATACTCGTGCGACTTGAATAGATTTAAATATAGGTGCTTAGATATATTTAAGTATAAGTAAATAAGTACTATACGATTTTATAGCTTTCCCTACAGGAACAAGAAGCCTCACGGTAGACCGCAGTGCTGATTTATAATGTCCCAGGCAGAGTGGGACATTAAAACCTCGATGGCAAAGCCGAGGTGATATGTAGAGCGAAACGATTTCAGCCTCTGAGGAAAGTGCCGTAAGATTACAAGGATTCCATTTGAGTGAATTGCTAAGCTATTTTCTGGAGGAAATTCTGACATGAAGGTAGAACTACAACGCGTGCGGCGGGAGCAAATTTGGGAAATAATTATAGCGGCTTTAAAAGTTGATGCGGCTTGCAGATAGACAAAGAAGAATAGCCTCTGATGGGTACCTAGGTAGGTTCGTGAGGCCTCTTGAGAATATGTGTGGAACAGAAAGTTTAGGTTATGCGGAAAGATTATTTAAGAGAAAAGCGATGTATCATATCAAAGAAGTCTTCAATTTTCATAATGAGAAGACTGCGGCCTTTGCCACTAAGGATAGGGGAAAGAAGAGTGTCGGAAAGTTCTCGATGATTAGTAGCTTCGGGAAGCTGGTAAAATGAGAAGTGTAAGTACAAAGGTCGACCCGAGAATGATAAGTTCAAACTAGCTGTAAAGTTTTATTATGAAGTCGGGAAAATATAACGCTTGGTCGTAAGATTAGCCAATCATCCTTTAAAGCAAATCGGCGAGGTATATCAAGAAGGCAAGTGTTGCTACACTTATCAAATCCTTCCGAAGTAGGACCTTGTCTCCTGAAATAGACCCCTTATTATAACCTATAACGGGAACGGTCGTAAAACACTATAGGAGTTAAAATCCATAAGTTGTATCATCTGTTTGAGGTCACACTTAATTTCACTACCCTAATCGCTCGTGTGTTAGTACCGGTACTCCGTACGCCATGACTCGTCATTCCGAACAGTTAGGGACTTCGCCACGTGATATGGCGACAGGTGTTGCTATATTTAGACAGGAGAAGAGTGAAGTATATTGCAAGACTTTTGTAATAATTGAATCAAGAGAAATAAGATAGAAATAGCACCATCCTTTATTGCAAGAGTAAGTAGTGCTTGCGAACAAAAGAAGAAACCCGGCGAGTCCAAGCCCCTCGTAGTCACCTGATGTCGTCGACGGCAAGAGGACATCCTTCCCGCTTCTAGAAACCACCCGTACATCAATCTATTTTTGGATCATACTCAACCAGATATTCCCATGGACCCGGTCAAATCATTCATTGGACCAGATGGACAGGCCAATGTCCGATTTTCAGGCCTTTGTCGCATCCACGCCTGTCCTCACTTCTTCCGCGATGCGACCAGAAGACGTCGAGCTTCAAGTACCTCCCTGCGCCACAAAATCCCACTGTCTGCGGCCACCACTATTGACCAGCTCTGCCACTGCGATACCGAGCGTGTCCGAGTAGCTTGGAGGCAATTCAGCACTCCGTCCCACCCGCAGTCTCACTTCGCCCTATCTGCACCCTGCATGGACTGACGACCCTGTAAAAGCTCAAAAAAACCCACCTATCGAGCTAATATGGCACTGCCATCACCTCGACTCGACTTCCATCCGGACGAGATATCTTCAACAACGCCGTCTACTACCGACCAAGCCCCCGCGTTATCCTCATCCAGTGCCCTAGCTAGGTTCGAGTTCGAAGCCGGCAGAGGCAATGAAGGCACGAAGATACTCATGGTAGAATGGGAAGACGAGGAGGGCAAAGAAGCGAGTACTGGGAGCTGGGAGGTTTCTTGGGAAGGAAAGAGCACAGTATTGTCGGCGAAGGATGGAGCAGAGGACAAACTACACCGGATATATTTTCTGCTGGCACCGGGAGTGAACATACCGCGGATTGTCAAGCTGGCACAGAAGGGTGGAAAGACAATGCAGACAAACCCGCTGCCAGCTATATTCCCAGCTGAACTTGGAGTATCTGCAACTACTGCTGGGAAGAAGGGGGTACTCCACACAGTATATGCCAAGAAGCGGATATCGGTGCTTCAGAGAGAGATCGAAGCAGAGATGAAAAATGGCGAAGGTGTTGGGTTAGAGATGGCCATACAAGAGAAGCAATGGATTGAAGAGAACTTTGGTGTTGGACCCAGGGTTATCCCAGAGCTACAGTCGCCTACCAGTCCAAAGAGTCCTGGAGGTAGCCGTCTTACAGAGAAGCTCAAAGGCTTGAAGCTGGGAACAACCGCTTCTGAGTTGAATGGTTTAATAACAGGTGAGTAAAGTTCTTGGCCTCTAAAATACTAGCTAAGTACGACCTAGATCACGGAACCTCCGGGTTTGATAATCGATCATCGCATCCCCTCTCTCCAGAGATGGGTGATGTTGCTGTGTCCTCCTTTGCGCTCTTCCACAGCGCCGCTCCATCTACTCGAGCTCCAAGAACTGTTGCCCAAAGTCCACCTGATCATCTGCTTGCCAGACAGATCGGCTCCCGGGGTAGCAGTCGACTTAGTTCACTCGATGCAGTTACTAGCGGTGACGCTCCATCAAGAGATGACGAGACGGAAGAAGGACTTTTTGCTGTCAAACTGTCCCCTCGCAGCCCTGAAATGACCAAGAGTCCTTTCAGCTTCGCGAGTAAAGATACAGCACCGTGGTTGAAGGGTAATGAATAATGGTTATCTACGAAGATTGACGAGTCGTGTGGCATTTTGGGAAATGTAAATGTATCATGGGAGAATGCCTTACATTGGGTGGTATATCACACTCGCTCTTATATACCCTTCTGGAATATGATTCGGATTTTGGAGAAGATTGGTTTGGATATCAATCTTAATCTACGTTTTATGATAGTCAGATGTCTGTGTACGATTTTAGGTTAGTCTAGCTAAAATCAAGACATGCATCTTACTTGCACGTTCAGCTACTATGCGTTTAGGGGTACTCTGGCTCATGCCCCAAGCTTTTCTTCGAGCTTTGGTAGTTGAGATAAAACTAGCCCCCCTCCCCCTACCTCGGCGGAAAACCTTATTTTCACCTCGGCCCGCCCCGCCATTTCCGAAGTTGTCTACCTCGAATCAAGTTTTTCGTTGCCGTTCGCTGCTTCACTGTCCAAAAAAAAAAACCCCCTTGGGGACGGTTTGCTTCCCTTGTGTGGTAAATTTAGCCCCCCCCTCTAAAACGCGGCGAGGCTGCATGCATCGCGGGGTTCCTAAGAACCTGTCTCTACGCTTAATTTATAGTATTCTACGTCTTGATATCCATTGAAAGCCGGAACAATGAAGAAGTCTAATAGTACTTTTGCTGAGGCCTTTACATTTATGCTGCCAGCAAAATAGGGTCTTGACATCGTCACGTTATCTGCTATACCTTTTTTCGATATCAGAGGCCGTCCTACAATTTCTAGCTGTTGTTGGCTATGATAGCTGGTAAAAATTAAAATTGTCTTTGTTAATCCTCTCAGTTTCTAGTTTCGGGATACGACTAACAGTATCGAATCTAGGTTTTCAAGCACAGGGATTTACATCTCATCACCCACGAAATGAGGGCGTGCTCATATTCACCTCTCTTCAACTTATGGCAACTTAATATAGTATGGGTGAATTTAACGAAAGTAAATTTGACGTCCTCGCTTTCACTTTTGAGTCTTGACCCACCTCTTCCTCTTCATTCCCACAAATACTCGATCTATCTTTGTGTCAAAACTTTCGCTCGATACAACTTCACATGCAACTTAACATCGCATCCATCGACACATGTACAGAGTAGCAGGTGCTCTATTTACTCCTCGATTACTTGGCTCTTACTGCTCTGTGTGCAAGGTGGGGTGCAGGAGAACCAGGGAGCACAGGAACTCTCAATGGACGCCGATCCAGAATGCAGGTACGAAGTCTGAACATATTTCTGTACCCCTCATTCAAGCTGACATGGTCAGGGAGCATTGGCCTGCAAGAAAAATAAGGCTTTGACAGATGCACTAGTCAGACGCAAGCAACTCCAGCAGCTTGATAGCATTGTGGTCGAGGACGAGATTATATACTGCCGATGACCCAGCGCCTCTTAGGATGTGTCCGGCGAATCGCTGCTGCACACGTCAATGTGCAACTTATCGGGTCCGGTTCCAGGAACCACGAGGAGCCGATTGGCATGACGATTGCGGTGGGACTGGTTGGCACCTTTGCTCGGCTTCTCAGCGAAGAGAGTATTGAGCACGCAAAATCTCTCCCGAAGTAGCCGCAACCATGACCATTAAGATGGTCTCTGAAAATCCCTCTGTTCAACAGAAGCTCACGTCCAATTTTCTTCCCGGCGCCCCCAAGCACCTTATGTCGGCAGCCTAAGCTATCTCAAACTACGAGGCTCTTGGTGTAGCCGAAGATTTTGCCCAGGTTCGAATGGGCAAGGCCCTGTCCGACATCGCGCGCACATACCAAGAGATGAAGGATACATCAAAGGCCGAGAAAGAGAAGTACCGAGACTACGTTCAAAAGCGGTTCAAACCCGATTCGGGAAAATCCGGGGTCAGCACGGCCTCATATCTGAAAATGGTACTTCTCGAGGTATTATACGGCGTGAAAAAAATAACACCACCAGAGGAACTGAAGGAGAAGGAAATAGCGTTGAGTGTGTTACTCAAGCGGTGTGTGCCGATGCATACTGTTGTAGAAACATTTGGAAATGGGATCTGGATGTTGTTCCCAAAGCCTTCAAAGTCGTGGGACATTGAAGTGTAAGTCCAGATAAAATTGCATCGCTGTCCCTTGGTTAATTTGCAGCAGGTTTAACAAGATGCACCTCGGCGCTCTTCGGGTTGCTATCAAAGTCATTTCCGAACAAGTCCCCGAATTTGCCAGTTTTATAAGAGCTTTGACAGACACAATCGTGGAGGCCGCAGGAAGAGGGAAGGCCATAGGATATATTCCTGTCCACGATGAAGGCACGGAAGGAAAGCCCGTGCAGAATTCCCTTTGCAAGAGATTTGGAATTCCAACACCTGAGAGACCAGATACTTTGCTTGTTAATCCCAAACCCAAATCTGCACTTGCTATCGAAGACAAACCAGCCGGCGATGTGGAAACTGGAACAGACAACTTCAACCATCATAATTTGGGGCTGCATCTACAGGATGACGAGAACATCCCGCTATCGCCAAGGTCTGAGGAAAGGTATATGGCACAATACAACATGTACCGCTCCGATGAATATGATATCAGGGCAGCTGCCAACAAGAAACAACTTTTTGCCGAGCACGCAGAGTACCTCGCAGCTTTGAGCGAGGCTGGGGTTGAGTCTGAGGTTTCACTGGAGGAGAGGAGGGCGAAGTTAAAGGAGAGGCTGGCGGCTAAGAAGCAAGGGAAGAAGAGTAGTAAGTCGGACAATACACCGGTAGCGCTTAAGGCTGGCAAAGCGCAGCCTAAATACCTCCATGCAATTCCGGTACCTCCCCAACCCCACGTGCGTACATCCTCTTCCAAATAAGGGCTTCCATACTAATTCATTCGATTTATAGTCTCTACCACAATCTGAACGAAAGTTTCGTGACATCGATGAAGAATTTACCACTGATGAATATAAGGAGAGAATTCGTGGATTAAGGTCATAAACGGATCGTAATTGTCTGGGTTGGGTATATAATAAGGAGAAGCTCGCAAGAAAAGTGCTCACAAAAACGAATTGCTGTCAAGTCTATTCCACGGTCGAAAGTTGCGATGACTAGTTAGTGATTCACCTATATACGTTCGTTCACTTTCCAAATATCCAAGCCCCTCTGTCTGTTAACTTAGCATCAACACCACTGAGAATAATAAGATCTGACTGGCTGTTATACACTCTTAGCTTGGTGTCTGCGTCTTGACCCTCACGCTAGTACACTCTGCAGTGGTGCTACCGGTAGTCTCTCATACAACTTTGAATCGCTTATGAGATGATTAGCATTCACGAGAAACTCTTTGGTGGGTGAATGCTCCTGGTCATAGTGCATAACTTTGTCAGGGTGTTAGCGTTGATCTTAAATAGGTATAAAATGAAGTGTGTTGGCCGGAAGAAGGAGATATATATACACAATTAGGAAGGTGATTTGAGAGCTGCAAGCAAGGATAACATCGCAGAGTACCGCCCGTATAGAATATACGGCCATAGGCCTGCTTGGGAATTCACGCCCTCGGGGATAGTACATCAATTGCAACCCCCAGCTCCAACCATTAGGGTGGAGAATATATCTCATCGGATATAACGACTGAACGCGCATTTTGACAGCAGACTTTCTCTTGACAACAACACCTTTAATTCCTTAGATCCGTCTACTCCAAGGGCTTGAACAACCTTTTCCAGTTTCGCGACTTGGCAGCCCCCAGCCAAATACATGTACGCCATTTGTGTATCAATACCCGACTCAAAGAATGGATCCAAGAAACTAACGTTCTCGTTATGGAGGAACGAGCGTTCGTTTTGAAGGGCGTGGCCCACTAAAACCACTTTTGTAGCATCTGGATATCTCTCTTTGGTTGCTTCAATGATCAGCCCCGCTGGTGAAATTTTCGGATAATCGACGTACGATTTCCCCAGATCCACCTAAATCAACAGAAGCCTCTCGCTCCCGTGCTGGCGATGCCGACTCACTTCCTCCCCACAACAGGTACAGAGGTGAAGATCACCCATCTCCACACGTTCCTCTGGCTCTGGTGCAACACTATTCGCTCCATAGTATGGCTCCGAGTCTGGGATAACCTCCAGCTGATCATATACAAAGTCGGCGAGTCTGTCCTGGGTAAACTAAGGATCAAGAGGAGGGAGGGTGAACGAAGAAGTTGTGTCGGGACCTTCATCTGCCGCGAGGCTAGGAGTCTGGGAATACTCGACAGTGCTAGGAGACTCTTCACCGTAGGCGCAGGGGTCGATGACAGAGTCTGGAACATCAGAGAGTAGATGTTGCAAGTCCAAATCCGAATATTCTGACGCTTCAGGAGAAGACGATTCGAGCATAGTACGAGTAGCTGCAGTCGATTCTGCACGGAGGGGATGTAGGGCTGAGACTTCGGAAGAGGGTGCACTGGATGGGATCAGGTCGACATCTGGGAGGAATGGAAAGGGTTCATTCCCCATAAATATTAGTAGATACTCGAAGACAAGGATGTAGACATACAAATTCTTCGCCACACTGCACTCTCCTCTATGAATAGACGCATATCTGCTTTGATATCGGGACATTTGTGTTCAATGGCATTGTGTTCAGAGATCCAGATTTCCCAGAACTCGACATTCTCCATAGTACCAGAGGATATGCATCTCTCCAGGATGAGGTGCAAATGGGAGTGGTAAGTGCACATGATGGTGAGTTAGGGTGTTCTGTCCTAATCCACTCATACATCTTGATCTTCCTCTTCAATTGAAATTGTTCCATTGGGTGGTCTCGAGGAAGCCTCGCGAGTGCACGTGTATACTGAGGGTTGATGTAGGGGCTGTGCTTGGCTTTGGCGCTTGGCTCGGCTTTAGCATTGGGCTTGGTGATGGAGCTGAGATCGGAGTCGGGTTTGCGTTTTGCGAAGGCCTATTCAAATTCGTTAGTATTTGAAAAGAGTAGGACTATTAGTACATACTGGTTCTCTCTCGCTCTCATGCTTGGTACGCTCTTGCTGTTCACCCCCAAACGAACTTGTGAGACTTCCATCGGTCTTTGAATTCCCACCCGATGACTCCTTAGTTCCCGACCTCGTCTCTGAAAGTAATGGACTCGAAATGAAATGTGGTTGGTTGTAGGGTGGTGGAGTTGTTTATATTATTGAAGATGCTTGTTGTAAAGGGTCGTTTCGGTTGTTGGAAGTTTTCAAAATGCAGACATTCGCTTTGAGGTAAAAGAGATTCAGAGGTACGAAACAGAGCTGGAAAAGTGGAGTGGATAGATTTTTGAAATTAAAAATATTCACTTTCAGGTAAAAGTGAGATTCAGAAGTGCGAACTAGAGCTAAAGAAGTGGATCGATCGAATAGATCTTTAAAGTTGAGAAATATTTACTTTGAGATAAAGGTGAGGTTCCTTCAAGTGACGACACCTATAAAAGTAGATAGGTAAAGTTAAAGGTAAAGCAGGATTCAGATATTCCGCTAAACTAAAAAGACTTCAAAGGTATCCTCGCGAGACTGGATCCCGGATGAGCTACCGAAACATATATCTTTCGCGTGGTTAGCCTTTTGCATATTTCCAGAAGACTGTTATGGCACTAATATATCATCTTAAACGCCTGTTGTCGCAGTGGAAGAGTTGTTATCAAGATAAAGTTTTCTGTCAAAGCGATAGTCGTTAGATCAGATGAAACATAGTCTCTATCTCAAAAGTTAGATATATGCGACGCCACATATATGGTAAATGCCTTGCTTTATGGCTCGCCGAATAAGCATGGAATAGCAATAAAAGATATTGATATTTTTGTCCTGCTTATCTTGCAGTGACTGGAATTCCCGCCTTAGTATTTTTTTTCGAAATAAGGTCGACGTCCGGTCTCTATCATAAAATGGAATTGACGACGCACGGGCCTATTGCTACAGCCGTATAGTAACTGGTTTTGATCTCAGCCTCACGTTAGGAGGGGTAACTGAAGTAATATGACTTTTATATTATAGGGCACAGCCGTAGTGGATAGGGAATATCGGCACCAGATTATAATGTCCCAAGCCGCGTGGGACATTAAAAGTTAACCATGGTTAGTGCCGCCTTATCCATCAAGAATAAGGAGCATTAGGCTTTTTTGGAGAAGCTACTCCTAGGTTATATTATAAGCTCAGAAGTAGTATTTCTGGTGCTATGCAGTACAAAAGTGCTTTTTGTATGTCTAGGGATCCAAAGGATGACTCTCGTTCTTTCCTAAAGATTGAGGCATGTATTAGCTTCTGGGTACAAAAGAGGGACGGTGGGAGGGAAGATAGATGTTTTTGTAAGAAGTTGCATACGGACAGCTACATACGGATGTGGAAAAGGTCTGCGAAAACCACCGCCTCCTATCTATTCTATTGGTGTCTCACTGGAGAAACCAGATAGTTGTTATTAAAAGTGTATTTTCCTCTAATAGCACTTGATTAATACAGTCGATTCTTGGACAAGACTACGCTAGTGAACTCTTGATATTTCTTCTTCAGGTCTTCAACTAGACCCGGAACCGGCGGAACGTGCTGTGCTAGCGGCGCCCCCAATGGCTCATGACACGGCAGATACTCCTTGCTGCATTTATAGAGATTAAGGTTAATATCATCATATCACAAACCCGTGGGAATGGGTGGGCAGTCTAGTGCCGTCCAGGATACGGACTGCGCCGATGACTTATAATGTCCCACTCCGCCTGGCACATTATAAAATAGTGCCGTTTTTTCTTACCTACTGCGAGGCGATGATTTTGAGCAACTCCTATGACGAGACTTTAACGGCGAAACTGTAGTCGTAGCAGATGGAGATAACAGCGCTAGTAGCTTTGAGCACTGACTCCCGAGCACTGGCACGGAGTTGAGCCTTGACTCTTGAGACCGAATTAAGGTTTGCATAAGCGTCACGAATTACGGGAGTACAGGCCAAAAGTATTATCACCAGGGATTAATTACAGGGGTATATATGGTGGTGTTTTTATGCTTAGTGAGGCAGCAGCCAATTAATACCTTAAGGACAGGAGACCCTAGGTGACAATACTTTTGGCCTATACCTCCGTAGGTAGTTTTAACTAAAGTCAAAAGTACTATCACGTTTGGGGCGCATCTGTCGTAATTCCGTTGCTTCCGTACACGTTAGATAGCTTGGGTGGTAAGTGCTATAGGCTAGAGATCATGAGTATAAAGATTTCGCATTCTTCGAGTATTTGTTATTCCTCAGCAGGTTCCCACGTTATATTCTTTCTCGACTTTATTAGATTTCAACAGCACTGGATTTCAAGCCCAAGCGCTTTCAAAGATCATTCTACTCGGAACACTACCAACGACAGTCATTGTGCATACCAAACTATCTGTTACTTCTTTTATCTACGACAATTATGCAATTCTCTACCATCCTCCCTGTCATTTTCTTTCTGGTGGCCTCCACTTTGGCCACCCCTTTCCCGCTGCCTCGCCACGCCAATGTATCTGCGCAGGTGAAGGCCAACGTCTCTGCCCAAATCGACAAATGGTTGAGCGACATTGAAAGTGTCAACAACTTCGTTGATACCGTTGGCAGCGTCAAAGATACGGCCAAAATCAGCTCTATGGCTGCCAAGGCCTTCGTAGCCGCCCAGAACGAGGGCGCCTCAAATACCATTCTACAGCAAGATGTCACGCTCGACGCATCTGGCCAGGCGGCCGCTCAGGAGCTAGTAGGACAATTCAACATCATAGGCCCAGCCATCAACGACACTATCTCCAACCCGGGTAACCTCCAGAAAAACCTGGACGCGATCAACGGTGCGAGGTATGGCTATCTCACCTAGTTTTATATCGGAAATCTATTCATGCTGACTGCTTTACCTCTAGATGTCCTCCCCCTCAAGGCGCGGACGCCATTTCCCAGGAAGGAGATGTCCAGGCTGCGGCTGCCGCAGCTGTTGGTATTAACGTTTCTCCTCCTCAAACGCCATCCGCCTGTAGTGCCGCTGCCGCGGCGACAAACTAAGGGCGGTGGACTATATATTGTCTGGATGGCTCGAGGGCTCCATTGCTGAAAGTCTTGCGCGGGAATTGAATAGCGAGACCTATTTGAGGTCCCCAGGTCATCGCAGGACGATGTTTGGCTTTATTCCGATGGTATAGCGAGTTTTTGGTATCATTAGGAGTGAGGCGAGCTGAACTAACATCGACATGTGTTTGGTGGTGGTGGTGCAGTTGATGGTCCGTGCGATCCTTTGTCAGATGAAAGCCAAAATCATTTCCTTTGCTATTATTGTACCTGGTGTACCAAAATCATTTGCTATATATATGTTTCTAAACCCTGTATTAAATTTAAGACAAAGTAAAAACAAGTTTACGAGTTAATTCCTACATCTGTAGTTTACTGTTTTCCATTATGCATTTGAAAAGTGCACATGTTGAAAATTCCGCGCGATGAGAAACAAACTTAAGTTTACATTTAAGGACTCTTCTAATTAAATAATCTTAGAGCCCTATTTGTTTTTGGTCAAGTAGAATACTCGATAATAGCTTTGACCAGTAGTTTTGCAGATGTGATATGCGGAATAAGACAATGGTCCTCTAGATACGGCTAGTGCCCGGATTCTCTTTCGTACCTGTATATATCAAAATAGCTGAATTGTTAATCAAAAATACCACAATCTGGGGCTGTAACTCAGTGGTAGAGTGCCTCGTTTGCATGAAATTGTAGCAATACAATAAGAAGCTTCGATGAAGTCCGGCGTTCGGTATGTTATAACTACCGAATCATCTCACAGTTAGAAACTAACACGTGACATAGATCCGCCGCTGCTCCAAAATATATTTTTGCCATTCTTTTGCAGTTCGTTGTGGTTATGAAGCTTTTCCTTTGGTTTGGGGATCCCCTTTTCGCTTTTGCAGTGGAGTTTTTGATACCTCGAATATTTTTGGCGCTAGAGACCAAGCGAGCTCGCTTGGTTTTTTTTTACATAAGCGAGCTCACGTGAATTTCCCTTCCTCGCCGAAGCTTCCGAAAACAGTACAACATCATCCCGCGATGATTTTAAGACAGCACGTTGCTCTGCCTGTATGGTGTCTTTTTTTGGCCTTTACATCTCATGTCTTTGCCTCTTATGGAGATCGGCTACCCGAATTCCAAGAATGTGTTGAGGTACGGAATCCGTCCTGGCATATCAAAACCTTCTGACAATTCAGGTCTGCAAACGCGAGAACTGTGGCAGCCGCGCCGTTACCGTAATCCGTAAGTCTGCAACTCCGAATACATGGCATTTCTAACATCCCTCAGCTCCCCTCCACCGACTCCTCCTCTGGGACTGCCAGCCGAATGCGATTATGCCTGCCAACACATCATCACCGACCGACGCGTCGCAGCAGATGAAGAGATAACCCAATTCCACGGGAAATGGCCCTTCTACCGTTTCCTAGGAATGCAGGAACCATTCTCGGTCTTCTTCTCCCTCCTCAACTTCCTCGCGCATCAAAACGGTCTCTCGAAAGTCACATCCAACATACCTGCGTCGTATCCGCTGCGCAAGTACTATGTTCTTTTCGCGTACTTCGGAATGGCCAGCTGGGTATTCAGCATGCTTTTCCACATACGAGATTTCAAGGTTACAGAACAGTTGGACTATTTTGCTGCTGGCGCAAGCGTTCTTTATGGCTTCTACTACACCCCGATCCGAATATTCCGAATGGACCAAGGTGGAAAGAAGACGAAATCAGTTCGGCGATTCTGGACCATACTCTGCGTCTCGATGTACGTGGCACATGTTGCGTATTTGAAATGCTACAAGTGGGATTATACGTATAACATGGCAGCAAACGTGATCCTGGGGGTCCTGCAGAACTCACTGTGGAGCTGGTTCAGTTTCGAGAAATACAGACATTCGGGACGTCTTTGGGCGACGTGGCCCGGTCTTGCGGTTGCGTGGATTATACTGGCGATGAGCTTGGAGCTGTTTGACTTCCCGCCGGTATGGGGCTGCCTTGATGCACACAGCCTGTGGCATTTAGGAACTGTTGGGCCAACAATGATATGGTACAAGTAAGTGCATCGCAGGGGTGGTTTTAATGTGCTGGGCTAATTCTCATATAGCTTTCTACTAAAGGACGCGCAAGACGATATTGCGGGAGAGCGACTCAAGGCATGAAGTAACATAGGATGGATGGGATAACGATACCCGAGCAGTACATAAACTTAATGCTTAATGAAGGAGACATTACTTGAATCTGGGTTCAAAGTCATCGCGAATCCCAACTCCTGAACTCCTATTGTATTCGGGAACATGGGCTCACAAGGTCTGAAAATCAGCACATGCTTCTTATCTCTCGTACGATGTTTGGAAGTGTACACATTTCCCGGTCTTCCAATTCCCTAATCTTCAAGTTTGAAGCTCGATTGGTAATGGGGACTCCGAGGCAATTTTCAGTTTGTCAAAGCGTATTTGTTGCACGTCGCTCCGCTTGAACATCCCGCATTAGGAAATGGTTGGCAGGAGTGGTGTGATGTCGATTGCACCATGTTGTCTTCCCAGTGGCAAGAAACCTCACCTAAAGTAGGATGTACAATACTTCGTAGAAGTTAGACCTGGGTTGTACCTACTGCTTTTGGAAGATATTTATTTGGTCGAGTCGGCGAAGAGCGAGCGCATCACGAGACTTTGATTTCTGTGAAGAGCTTATTACGCAAGGCGGCGGCTGTCTCCGATTCCTCCTGAAATAGTTGTTCGAGCACGACCTTTCAGCAAAGGCCTTCTTCCTTGAACTAGCTTGCGATATCTCATGCCCTCGTGCTTAATAAATGGCGGTATTGACGTCGACCGGAACCTCGTCGGGCAATAGTAGCGAGGCAAAGGCGAAGAGATCTCAACCACTCCAGTTCAATTTGGCTTGCTTGTCCGTCTATGCGATGTTTAGCAAAACCTCCTCAATCCCAGATAGTGAACAGAAGTAGCTTGCTCGCAGTCTTCAATCTCCAATCAGGCGTGCGATCATATGTCAAAAGCCCTTGAACCTGAGCCCAGAATGCAGCAGCAGTTAAGGAACCCTTGATCCCTTTCGACCATCGAGTCTTTTTGACCTGATCGTCTGTCTGTCCAGTCTTTGTTTTGTTTGATGATATAATATGCAACAAAACTTTCCAACTGCCTGCCTTTCCCAAACCCGCAGTATCCAGACAGAAATAGACATGGATAGATACCATTTACCCCCCCTTGAAGAAAATATCTTTTCCATCATTGCACCGCTTCACCACCTCAGTCCATTCGCGAAACAAATGTACGCAGTCATTCCATCTCCCAGTCCCTCTCCCTCTCCCTCCAGTTCAGGCCTTCAACCCCGGGACCCGGGATACTGCGCCTTTCCTCTAGTCCAATCACCCACCTCTGTAGCGGTGACCGGTGGCCTGATTCCTCCATCCTCATCTAACCTCCCGTGCAATTTCGTACTTGGTAAGCCGAACCAGGTATGAAATAACAAGAAGGATGTTAGAACAGTCGCTCTAGCTGAACGTCAGTGGATTAGTGTTCAGGACTCATATATAGTGGGGCGTCTTAGTTATTTATTGGAATCGAGGAGAGGTTGTCTGGATTGTACTTACTTAGTGCTTGCTTGGTCGATTTGGCTAGGTATACAGAGTGGATGAGGAAGTACTGGTTGTTCAGCTGAGTTAAAGAGATGTGAGATGTATTGGCATATAATGCGTGCTATGTCTTGTTCTTGCATGCGAGAGATAGATATCGGTGGTGGGAAGAGCCTAAGCTGAAGCAAGAGCCGGCGTTGCATATATATATCGCTCGTGAGTGGTTAATGGGGATTTCGTTTGGTGAGCAGCGTAGGTTGGAATCAGGGGCACGACACGGCACGGCAGAGAGTTCTCTGGATAATTCATTCATTCTACATCCGTAGCTTGTCCTCGGACGGAACACTTCTCGGCGCAGAATGCAGAGTACAGAGCTGAGAGCTCCGGGCAGGTAGAACTCTACGTTCGCTAGAAGCTGCGAGTACGAGTAGAGGACTTTTGGTCCCTGCACGGGAAGAAGAACAAGAACAAGAACAAGGCATCGAAATTGTGCGTGCGCTGCGAGGCGATCGATCATATTGTATTACATTAAGGTCATCTACTTTATTAAGCATCTCCCCGAGATACGACGCCGTGACCTGTG
>QGML01000250.1:0-21625 GCA_007825375.1 Lachnellula willkommii | reverse complement strand
AAACTAATAGAATTAATAGAATTACCTACCTACATTATGTTATTACTTAAACGCTATACTTTAATCCCTAAAGATTATTGTCCATTTAGCGTTGCACGCGTAACCCTAACGTGCAACGGTAAATGGACGTGAGAAATCCCAAACAAGCTTCATGAGGAATTCCAAAAAAAAAAAACCAAACAGGCTAACAACAGCTCCGCCAATCCACCACGCACTATACCTCAGTGCAACAACATGGCCTTAAGTTTCCCTCTTATATCGCCGTCGTGCAAGCGCTGTCGCGTCTGAAGTCGAGGTAGTGCAGTTTGCTACGGAGTAGTGCTAACACCAGTTCACATAAAAATACCCCTACTATTTCTTTCCACCTTACCACACTTTTCTTCGCAACCTTACCTTACCCTACCTTCACTCAGACATCCAGCAACGTCAAGACACACGCAACAGAAGAGCCAGACCAGCATCTTCGCCATGGCAGTCAAAGAACGGAGAGAAGCCCGCCAAGCTCGGAGAGAGCACAAACGCCAACAACGGCGACTCGAGGCCCAGAATCAACTAATATTATGTCCCGGCCTTGTTACCATTAATGCAAGAGATGCTGCAGCTTTCATAGCATTGCAAGACGTCGGCCGTCGCCAGAATAGACTCGTCTACTGGACCGATGGATGCAGCATGAGGTGCGGCAGCGGTATCGGGGTCGCATTTACCTCATTTGGTTCAGAGACATGGTTCGAACGCTCATGGCGTACTAAGGAGAGGGTGGATGATGCTAACGTGATGGAGTCCATCGCAATCTCGAAAGCGTTGGAGCTTGCAAGGGAGCAGTGTAAAGATCGAGGAAGCTCATGTGTTGAACATGTGGTGGTTTATTCAGACTCGACCATGGCACTGAAAGCTTTCCAATGTAATGGGAGGGATCCACGAACAGTGAGCAAGTTTGCGCCGCTCAAAGAAGCCATTTCAGCTGCAGCAGAACTTGATGCTTTGGGAGTGCGGGTCAAACTCAGGTAGGTTCCTGCACACGAAGGAATTGGAGGAAATCCGAGAGCAGATAAAGCTGCCAGGAACGCTGCGCGACAAGGTGCTCGAAAAGTCCCACAGCCGTTTCGCCGACTGGGTGGTACTGCGCTGATAGAGTGCTTGATGCTGAAGAAGAAAAATATCGACATATTTAGAAATTGAGCACGACAATAGAATGGCACAAGCACAGATGAGGATGGAATGGTGTGGACACAAGGTGTGGTTTTATTGGAAGGATTCAATTTGACCTGCTATTATGTCTATGTACACCAGGTACGTCCAAGTTCGCATCTTCCCGCCTTCTCGCCGTCTCATCTTCCACCCTTCTGCCCTCCGATCCTTCGTTCGCATCAAGAACAAACGATAAGACGGCGAGGTAACGCATGTGCTGATGGTCAGAAAAGTTATTAATGGTATTTGATGATGAAAGATGAGGAGAGCGAAGAGAAGAGACACAAGAGTAAGATGATGATTGGGGAGAAGCCCTTGGGGATTCGGGAAAGTGGTATTGGTAGAAACAGTGATGGAAGAGGAAGATGGAGAAAAACGAGCAATCTGGGAATCCTCAAGGTACTTATACTCAACAGCGTCTCAACATGAGGCAGAAGCCATCGTATTCCTTCCCACTCGTTCAAAGTACAGAATGGACTAGAGCCCAAAAGACTCCGGGAATCCAACATCCGGAGGTATAGTGGTTTCCTCATGAAGTTCTTGCACACTCAGAACTTGACGAATGCGGAAAGACCATCGTCGCCGTTGCTGTATCGATGTACCGTATTGGGCATGCGGTCCAAAAACGACTTCCACGTCAGCTAGGTAGGCAGCCTCTCACTTCTGAGCGGTAGGATCCGGAAAGAGGCAATGAAGTAGAAAATAATAGAGGCAAGCACGGTCCATACTAAACGTGCAGAGATGATCCTCGTTCTTTTATCCCTCATCTTTGAAGTTTAAAATCATGGGCAGCCACTTCTCGCATCATCGTGCAACTTCCTCCTCTCCTCTCACAGGAAGGGGAATTTTCATTCAGATGCACCTCCAGAGCGTTAAGAATACGGGAAGATTTTGGTTGCAAGATATATTGGAAGTCACGTCTGCACGCACAGCACACTCAGGAAATCACTCCCCTCAAACACCTAAAGTGGACGAAAAGTCAACTATTTGATGACGGAAAGCTAGCTATTCAACGGCGAAGCTGATACGAATATGTAAGGTACCTAGTCAAACAATATCACATTGGCAAGAAGCTATCCTTATAAAGGGCCACCGCGTGTTTAATTTACGATCACGAACAGGAAGAAATCCAACAGAGTCTCCACCTTAGACCGCGCACCTCCAACCCACGATTCACCGCTGGCTACACCTAGACAACTATATTCCAATTCCAAATTTTTGTTGCACATCGCATCCATCAATGGTCGTCGAAATAAGGTTTTAGCAAAGCTTAAATGTTCAGATGAAGATATACCTCCCTGCCTGCCGTCTGTGGATTGCCAAAGATGGAAATGAAAGGTCGCAGGGACTGATATATATCAGACGCTGATTGCAATGTGATGCGTAGGTAGGTAGGTAACCTAAAGACGGTAAGGAATAGTATATATAGTATAGAAATTTGGAAGGTAGGTAAGAAAGTAATATAATATCAAGCTTGTGGATATTCGTGAGAATGAGGAGGAGTTGGGCGTTTACGTACCTAAGACGTTGAATGAGGCGCTGGTATAGACATAATACTTGCCCACAGCCAAGTTGTGACAATGAATACTACTCTGTATAATGTAGGAACTTTGTAGGACGGTTTTCGCATGTGTAAAGGATGGAAAGGAAATGCCAAAATGCGTTATGTGAAGTTATTCGGAAATGGATGGAAGCATGTTTATTTTTAGATGCGAGTACCGGAACCGGTAGATCTGAATTCGGTAGAATACCGGCTCCACGTTTCATCATAGCTGTGGCTGTGTGACGCCACGCCAGCTTCCAGATCCATGAACGCATACAACATCATTCAATCCACAAATACAGTCATCAAGCAAGCAATAACACAAAGAAGGTAAGTCACTCAACTTCCCTATCCTTTTGCCTTCTACCAAATAGACAAACGTTGGAACATCAACACTGACATTATCAAAGCCTCGTCCACATAATCAACCCCAAGAACAACAAACACACCGCTTCAGCAATCAAAACCTCAATACAACAGCACCTACGTACGTACGTCTTTAAGCTTCCCTTCTCCCTCTCCCTTGTCCCGCTACCCGCAGTCCAATTTCTAACAGGTATCTTCTTAAAACAGCCAAAATGTGCGCTTCCACATCCAACTCCCTCGTGAACCGCAACGGTCCAGGCTCCGCTGCCTCCTCGACCATCTCGTCGATTGTGAAGCCTGAGGGAGGCGCTGCTGGCAAGTCGAAATGCCTTGAATGCGATGGAGGTGAGCCTATTCTCATATAAAAAAGCTGTTTTTCTCTATGGGAGCTGAGGAGCTCGGAGCTGTTTCAGGAGCCTATATGCAAGCTCCCGAGACAGCTCCTAGGCTCCTTGGCTCTATCCTAGAATCTAGCTTTTTACTATGCTAACACGTCGATTAGTTGAATGTTGTTGCATCCCGATCCCTTGCACTGTCATGTAGGAGGATTAATGCATGGTAGTACTGGGATGCAATTGGAGGCCAGGCCAAGGGGCTATGAATGATGATTTGATATGATGGTTGGGAGAAAGGTTCGGGGAGATACACACGATGCATGGTTTCGAAATAATCCGATGATCTTTCGTTGCCTTCAATAGGTCCCCAGATAGTGGTTTACCATGGTTGATATTGCCCTTCGAAATCCTTGATCGTTTCTCCTGTCAACTGAACTCCTTTTCCAAAGTCTCCCAGACATCTCTCCCCTCCTCCACAATCTCCACCTTGCCCTTCCCAAGCTTCCCATTCCCAAACTCGGCCAATTTCACCCTTCCCAACCCCTCAATAACCCCCTCAACCCTCTCCTTCACCTCTCTAATCCCCTCGGTCTCTCTCCGACTCTTCTCCAGCTGATCTTGCATCATAAGAATCAAGCTCTCCCTTGCCTGATGCGGACGATACTCATTAAGCAAATGATGAAAATTGATAAACAGGGTCCGCAAATCCTGGACTTTCTCTTCGTATTGTTCGGGGTTCGTAGCCATGATGCCTGTGAGTTCGAGAAAGTTGAGCAGGAGAGACTTTGCAAGGCGTTTGAGGATTAGGGCGCGGTCGACGTGTGAGGGAGGGGGGAGGGGGGCGGAGTGTAGAGTTGTTGGATGGACATTTCTTGGAGGGTTGGAAGTGGATCTTTCAACTGTATTACAAAATCAGCATTATTTCTTTTCTGGCCTTTCAGAGTGCCGAAGTAGACCTACGTTGAACACATCCCCAAAACACCTATAAACACCCTCCACAGGCGGCTCTGGTGGCTGCAGGAACCGTAATTCGGGAGGCAGATCGAGTATTCGCGGAGGTAGGCCATTTTCTTCTTTCTTGCTAGGGTTTTGAGAGGCGCGTAGTTTCGATATGCGCTCGATATTCTCCGGGGTGAAGCTCTGCCAGAAGGGAGGAGGGGCTGGGAAGGCGGCTGCGAGAGGATTGGGGGGTTGAGGATCGTCCATTGTGCCTTGCTTATCGCGGTGAAGCTATAGACATTGAAGAGAGAATCACTCTCAGGGGATTCGTGAGGAAGAGGGTGCGCGAAACGTTGTTCAGGAATAGGAAGGAGCTTGAAGGTTGAGGGTGTTGACATTCCATTGCGTACGTAAGCAAGGCTACGATGGTCTTGTGGCCAACATGTCTCACAGGATCATTGTAAAGGAAGAACCGTATAACACCTTATCCACCTAACCTCGTTCACTGTGTCGTCTTTCCGTGTTACTCGATGCTTTAGACAGGCATATCTCTTGCTGGGGAGAGATCTTAGCATAATGCCCCCAAATGGACGGTCCTCAAATGGAGGAGGCCTGGCTGCTCAAACAGGGTGGATTGGGTCTGTGGCTAGGTTTTGGGAGGTATGGCTTTGATATTGCAGTCTGAAAGGTATATAGCTAACAGGACGTACAGAAAACATATGCGCCGGACTATGTAGGATTTGTGTTGCTGCTGGCGGCATATTTCCTGGTGAGTATCCTTCTACTTTCCCCCCAGATAAGAACTACGCTGATGGCTTGCAGGTACAATTCCTCATAGAACCATTCCATCGCCTATTCTTCCTTAGTAATATCAATATCCAATATCCGCATGCCGAGGTTGAGAGGGTGCCTGTGGGTTGGAATATATTCTATGCTGGTGGAATACCCCTTGTTACCCTGATCCTCACGCTGGCTGTCACAAGGTCAAGCATACACAAGTGCCATGTTACACTTCTTGGGTTCTTCATTAGGTGGGTCCTTGAGAATGCTCTATGAAATCCACTTGCTAACTGTCCAGTCTTATCCTCGCGTCCTTCATCACAGACGTAATCAAGAATGCAGTTGGGAGACCTCGACCAGACTTGATAGCACGCTGCAGGCCAGCGTCTGGGACTCCAGACCATAAGTTGGTGGATATAAACGTATGCACCGAGACCAATCACCATATCCTACATGATGGGTGGAGGAGCTTTCCCTCGGGACATTCATCATTTGCTTTCAGTGGATTGGGATTTCTTGCTCTGTTCTTCTGTGGCCAGATGCATGTCTTCCGTCCCAGGACTGATTTAGGGAGAGCTTTATTAGCTATGGCACCACTGCTTGGTGCAGCTATGATTGCAATTAGTCGGTGCGAAGACTATCGGTATGTATTCTCTACCTTCCAGGTGGGAGAAAAGCTGACAATTCCAGTCACGATGTCTACGATGTCACTTGTGGCTCTATCCTCGGAATTTCAATTGCATTTTTTTCATACAGGCGATATTACCCTCGACTTCGATCGCCTAAATGCGACGAGCCTTTTCCATCACGCGAAACACTGTTCAATGAAGGGTTTGGGAAACTTAAGAATGATGAAGAGACCGGGCGAGTGGCTACTGCGAGGGAATTTGATTTGGATGATGATGAGGAAGAATAGCGTACCCGCATGCAGCCTAGAGCTTTATGCATTTGGTAAATTGGAATTTGGTGGAGTTGGGGAATTTGAACAAACTATTTCTTTGTTCCTCGAGTTTTGGCATTATTTCCCGTTTTGGTGATTAGTGTCACAATGTCTCCTGTTCGCGCTGTGGTAAGTGTTTTCTTTGTTTAATTTTCCCTATCTTTGTGTTCAATCACCACAACTGTTAAGTCAACTCAATCGAGAGTATTTTAATTGCTTCTACTTGACGAGAGCAAAGGATCGTATGCGACGAAATCCTCTACTGTACCAGAGGCCGCCTACTTGAAAACAAACACTAGACGAACGAAGCGCCCATCGACTTGAACCTCTGCCAACCCCATTTCCAAACCCTCGCGTTCTCGCAATCAACATCGAGTAAATCTTCACAGAGCTGTGGTCGCTCGACCTTGGCAGCGCAATGCCACCCGGAAGCGGTAGCCCTCTAAGCAAAAAGGAGAAATTTGTTATACTCTCCATCATCATTGCGGCAGGTATATATCTTCAAGAATGGGCCACAAGGTGGATTGGTGGTTTCTACTATTATAATGCGGAATACATCAAGGCAGCGCTCGGAGATGACTATCTCGAAGAGGCATGCGCAAGTGTCCTCCTAGTCAGAGATCCTTGGAATACTTTGATAACTCGAGATTGGTTCAAAATGCAGAGATGCAAGGGAAATAGAGACGGGTTTAATAGGCAAGGAGAGTTGATGCAGGTGGTGAGTGTACAGACATCAAGCCATATTTGAGATACTGATACTTGTAGCTCTGGGACGGTTTCTTGTATTATTGGAGTCCCATCAGCATTCTAGGTCCACCAGCCGTAAGTTGCCTGTAACTGCAATATAGTCGAAACTAACTGAAAACGACAGACCGTAGGACTTGCTATCCTCTTTATATTTTTTATCGCTCCTTGGGCATTCAAACAGGTAATATTTTGCCCTCCAGATCGCAACATATCGACTAACTACAATCAGATCCAAAGGGTTCTCCTCCGTTTACAAAATTCACCACAAGCCTTTATTCTTCAGACATTTTGGATCTCGGTAATAGTTGGCGCCATCCCTCTCTACATCTTCTGCTCGAGTGAGACATTTTATGTCTTTTCGTTTGGCATTTTTATTATCGTGGCATTAACTTCAGATGCCGTGCACAAACAAGATCTTTCGACCGCCATGCATAGACAAAGTACTCCCGCCTGGACGTGGTCCAATCTTTTACAACCCGTCACAATTGTCTGGAGTGGCGTCTCTGATATCGGCAACTTCTCCCGCAAGCTTGCAACCACCTTGAGCTTGAGCTACCTGAATGAATGTCATCATGTTGACCCGTGCACCTGCGGCAGGCTTTCAAATGCACCTGTACAGCCCGCCGACTATACCGAACTCCTCAAAACACAACAACAGACCGTACGGGACCTCGAGGCTGAGCGAAGACTTGCATCTTTCCGCCAAGATGAAATTACAGCTCTGAGAGAGGCAGTCTATGCTGCCGAGGAAAGGGAATCACTATGGAGGAACAATGGACGTACTTCCGGACCGGATTGGGATTGGTGGGACAAGTCAGATTACCCTTCCCTGTCTCCCCAATCTGATCAGTGGCAAGGTAGCCTCGGTGCTCAAAGCTTGCAAGCCGATCGAACAATTGCGCTATTGCAAAAAGACAATACGGATCTGAGCGATCAGATGCGACTTCAGGAAAGGAGCTTCCAGAGCAGAATCAAGGCCCTGCAATCCCAACTAGCCTATGCGCAACGCGATGGAAATTCCACACAAGCGCGGGAGGAGTTAAATACCTTGATAGCCAAAGATAGGCTTCAGAAAAAGCAAATCATGACACTGAGTACTGATCTAATGCATAATATTCAAAAGCTTGAATATGAGCGGAACAATCACTCGCTCAAATGTAAAGACGAAGCTGGCTGTCAAACGAGAATCCGAGAACTTGAGAGCCAGCGAGAGGTTCTTTTCCAGCAACACGAAGCAAACGATGTCATGGTTCAACAGGCAGCCATTGAATTCGGCAAGTCGCCTGAAGAGGCCCGGCATTATACCCTGAGAGCTTATCTACAAGAGATTACTGAAGCAATGGTGCGTCAAATCGCCGGAGGGAAGCTTATCAATACCGACGACAAACCGATTTTCAAAAGTATCATTAATGGTATGGATCAACAACGCATTAAAGAGGTCACAGAATACAAGAATCGCCTGGAAATTGAAGTTCAAAGACTCGGAGGCGATGTAAAAACCATGAGACTTGGTCTTGATCCTCGACGCCCACCTCCACATCGTAATCTCACCTACGAGAACAATGCGCGTACAGTCTACGACTTCTACACAGCTTTATTCGTGAAAGTGTACCATCTCACGTCCATCATTGGGGAATCGGGCCGCAATGTACCCATTTGGGTGCCCGAGAATCCTCGTAGCGATGTCTACAACTCCCCCTTGTACTTGGTGCATGTGTGGACGGACCCACGAGCTGTACAGCTCGTCAAGAACCCGCGCTACGAAGACAGCGAATTGCTGTTGCAAAGTCTTCTCCGCAGCGAGATCTGCCGTCTCGTGAACCGCGGCATTGAACTCAAAACATACATCGAGAGCAACTTTTCTGGCGACGATTCTGATTCCTTCTTCAAGAACAAAGTGGCTGAACCTGTAAAAGAAGCCGGTGTTCTCTTCAAAAATGCCCTGTTCCACATCCTCGACGACGTCCGCCCGCTCGAGAAACGCGATGCTTCCATTGAAGATGCATCCCTAGCCGCTCGAGCAGAACGCAGATACAAGATCTGGCGCGCAATGCAGACAGCTATCTCTGCTCTCACACACGCTATTGGCACCTTCAACTCCTCCGCACCACCATGGACAAACGACCCTTTGCAACCAGCCCCAAATCTCGTATTCCGCAAGTCTTTCGAAGCACTAGCCACCAACCTCATGAAATTCGAAATCAACACCCTCGAACACCGCATCTCCACCCTACTCGCCTTCATCACCTCTGAAAGGCTCCCCGGAAGCGTGCACGGTGCTTCCAGAATGCAAGGACCGCCGGCTTACCAAGCGGATTTTGATGCCTTGAAGGCAGCAGTTACATTTGGGCTGCTGTGTAAGGATCATTGGGGAGACGAGGTCATTACAGATCCCGAGTTTGTGAAACCTTTACGATTACCACTTGATCATCCGCCCTTGATCCATGCGGTTCTGAGGAAGTCGGGAGATGTGATGGTCCCGAAGCAAAATCCATTTCCATGGAAAATGGTGAAGGATGGGAAACTACTCCCTGTGTCTGAGCATAGTGGAGAATGGGAGGCATTCCAACTGCCTGCCAGCGCGAGCAAGAACGATAAAGGGTTCAAAAAAATGGGGAATACAGAAACGGAGAAGAAATGGTATAATGAGACATACGACAGGGTATTGCAGTTGAGCAATTGGATTTCGAAGAGTGGGAAACAGGGCGCTTTCATTTTGCCGGTCATGGGGACGAAAGGAGTGTCAAAAGAGTGGAAACCGGACTTCATAAGGGAGAAGAAGAGTGAGTTGGCCAGGTGGGAGAAGGATTTGTCGGATTGGATGCTTCATAATGATGTGAAGATTCCACAATTACCTAATAGGGGTGGAAAGATGTGGCCATGATGACTTAGGAGACGTTGACCTCCGTGAGGTGGAGGGGAGTTGGAAGGTTGCGGAGCGACTCAAACCCCTATTGGAAAGGGGTGGGATGCTCATAGCATAGTCAAGGTATATTTCTTAATCAGCATCGTGTTATTTCGATCTTGGTCAAAATGAACGTTTTCGGTCAAATATTTTTTCAATGCCGTTTGCGTCGAGTTTTTCTTCCCCTTTGTTTGACGCTCAATATTATACGGACGCGGATCGAATCCAAGCCTCATATCCTTTATTGTCAACAATGACTTATTTCATTCCCTTTGTCCTCGAACCTCCCTATCCTATTTCAAATGCAATAGCCATTCCCAATTCCAAACCTACCCATCAACCAACAACTGCGAATCTCTCATAAAGACAGACCGAGTAGCGTCCAGTGATACAAACTCACCATTACAATCTCGATCTCAATTGAGCAATCAAATAAACACCATCTCCAACATACCATACCATACCATCACCAAACCAATCGCACAAACACACCAATCCCCCAACCGCCTCAATGGCAACCTCCCACCGCCTCATCTTCACCCTCAAACTCCTCATCTGGATCCTCTTCTCCCTCCTCCTCGCCTCCGTCCTCCTGACCCAGTCCGCCTCCTCGGCGCTGGTACGCCTACTACGCCGAATACATCCAATCGTCCCTCTCCCGCTCAGCACTCGGCCCACAATGCACCGGCATACTCGCCGAGCCGGAGTGCTGGCAGCGCGGATTCCCGAGTCGTTGGTGGTTTAGACGTATGCGCTGTGAGGGCGAGCTGTATGGGAGTGGACGCTTACCGGGGGCTTTCGATAGGCTGTGGAATGCGATTCCGGGTGTTCCTAGTTTTGAGATTTCGATTCCGGGCTTGCCTGAGTTTCCTAGCTTTGAGGTCCCGGTTCCAAGATTACCAAAGACTCCTGGAATTCAACTCCCAGGTATATTCAACTGGACCCAAAAGCTCTGGGACTCGAGTCCAGGCCCATCGAAAGTTCCTAAAGTTAAAATCACAACTGCAACCTTGCCAGAGGTCTCTACAATAGTCCCTACCGCAACGCGCTGGGCTCAAAGGCTCTGGAACGCGGTTCCAAGTCCGTCGAAAGTTTCTGAGGCTGAGAATACGATTTCAAGCTTATCGGAGGTTTCTACGATAGTCTCGACCGCAACACATTGGCCCCAAAAGCTATGGAACGCGCGTCCAAGCTCGTCAAAAGCTCCTGGGGTTGAGAATATAATTTCAAGCTCATCGGAGATTTCTACGATAATCTCGACTGCAACAAATTGGCCCCAAAAGCTATGGAACGCGGGTCCAAGTCCATTAAAAGTTCATGAGATCAAGAATACGATCTCAGACTCACCAGAAGTTTCTAAAATAGTCTCAACCGCAAAATATTTGACTCAAAAGCTCTCGAGCGCAATCCCAAGCCCGTCAAAAACCCCCAAAGTCCACGTCTCTAAAGTAATCCCCAGCAAGGAAACCATTGCGCAAGTCCTTCAAGAAGCTGGATCATCTTACAGCTCTCTAAGCAAGAAAATCAGCAATGCGATTCCAAGTCCGTCAAAAATCCCCAAAGTTCACGTCTCCGGAGTAGTCCCTAGCAAGGAAACCATCGCGCAAGTCCTCCAAGAAGCTGGATCATCTTACAGCTCTCTGAGCAGGAAAATCAGCAACGCGCTTCCGGATCTTCGCATCAATGACCCTGGAACGTTTATCATTCTAGGACTTGCGAGAGCCCTCTATGGTCTCGGATGGACGTATGGATTTATCAGCACCCGTATCGGGAATTTCTTCGCTGCTGTCCAGAATACAGCCGCTCACTTCATTCCTGAATGGGCATTTCCCGATTTCAAAGCCTCGGCTGCCAAATACTTAAGTATCAATATCAATGGACGCAAGATCCCTATTCCAGACTTCGAATTTGCTTCGGGCTGGGTTCGCTCGATATCGGAGTTCTTTGAAGATGCTGCGGATTGGATTACCGAGTCTTGGATCTGGGAAAATCTTGGGCTTGGATATTTCAGTTCGGTTTTCAAGACTATCTGGGAAAATCTTGGGCTTGGATATCGCAGTTCGCTTCCTAAGACTTGGTTCCGGGCGAACGTCGTAGATTGGTTTCTGTGGCAGTGGTGTATACAGACCATCCTGGCCTACTCCCTTCTCGCGTTGACCGTTCCCATATCCGTAAGTTATACTTATATCCACCCGTCACTTCAGAAGACACTAACTAACATCAACACAGATTGCCAGCTTGGTGGCTGCAGCCGCATACCTCTACTGCTTCGTCACCGGATCTGCAATGCCCACGCTGGCGCAGCTGTACGAATATCGTGGGAATGCCGCGTTCTCCATGCTCAGGTCTTTGGTTGGGTCCATCTGGGTTGCCGTTGCGGGATACGTGGAAGTGGTAAGTGCTGTGAAGAGATTCCTGTCATGGAGTAGTGTTGCTTTCATTTCGATGGGTGTTGGCACGCCGCGTTGTTCGGCAATATATGGCAAAGGTTGGGCCAATGAAATAAGCATTTCATAGCCAGAGCCTCTTGCACCAAATTTTCTTCGCACGATCAAATTCTTTTCTCTTATGCTTGTCAATTCTTAGCAATTTCACTGACACTATTAGATCATAAATATCATCTCTACCATTTTCAGCTTCTTCACAAACCCGATCAAGAAGCTTATTGAAAAGTGTTGGATTACACTCATCAAATACCTTGAGTCCGGGATCAATCTTACGGCTGATGCTTACCAACTACTGATTGAACCTATTGTCAATATCATCAAAAACGTCTTTCGACCACTGGCAGGTACACTCGGCCGAGTTTTCAACTTTACCATCAGCCGGTTCAAAAGTTATATCGATGGATTTTGGGCCACGATCATCGCAGTGCTCAAGCGTGCTTATAATCTTTTCGCCTCCATTTCCGCCTCTATTTTCCAATGGATCGCTCATGTCTACACATCGGCCGTGGCTTTTATCCCAACACCAGTTATGGACTTTTTACACCGGCCCCTCGACAGATTCGCCTTGCTCAAGTACCGGCTTCAAATCCCCGAGATTCCTTTCAAGACCAAGGTATATGACATATTCATAACCATAGTCAACTTCCTCCTCCCGTGCACCACATACGCTCTGTTGACGATCTGGATACTCGTCCTGCTGCAGATCGAATCTTGGGGAGCGCGTGTATTTGTCTTCTTACTGGTATCTCAAGTACTGGACGCGCGCTTCTTCGTCGTCAATAAATTCCGCCGGGATTTGCTGCTGCCCACGAACGCCACTCAGGAGGAGCTGCAAAGACTTAATCTAGACCGATCAGACGAATTGGCCAGACATGCAGTCCTTTTCTTCCTGGTGTCGTTTGGGACCGCATTCCTCCTCACGATGAACGAAGCGCTCGCTGAACCGTTCCTCGACAAGTTCTCCGAGACTTTGTTCGAGGTTGGATGGTGTCGGAGATACTTGGAAGACACCTCGGCGGCATTGATTTCCACCTTCTTGATCGTCTCCATCTACCTATTTACCACTTTGGATTATTACACGGTCGATGGAAGAATACTGCAGCCCTTACCTGGGCTTAGAGAGTGGGGTAAAGCAACTTTCGATCAAGGCTACAGGGCACTTATAGCGCTCTGGGGAGCGGTCATAGCAGTCTTTGACTTCTTTCGAGGCTTTCTGGTGAAAGATCAAGATCCAAAATCTCCTCTACAATCACCCACAGGAAGCTCAAGCGGAGGCAGTGGCGAAAGTGGCGAATCGGGCACGGGGAAGTCTCCTTCCACAGACGAGGATGCAAACCCGAATAGCGCAACTCCAAGTGAGCCCGGAAGTAATGATTCGAGAACAGACGAGGAATCACAGGCGTATACTACAAGCTCGGATTACTCTGGAAGCGACAAGTCTGAGAACGATGAGACTGATCAATCGGCAGATCTTAGTCTACTAGAGCAAAACGACGACGACGACCAAGCGCTTTTTGCCCATCGTGTTCCCAAGGAAAACCCACGGGAGGGGGAAAAGAGGCAATCAAAACCAAGGTTATTATCGCCTATAGTGGAAGTGAATCTCTCACCAACGCAAGAGAGCCCCGCTCCTCAGACCTCACAGTCGGCCATGGATGCACCCCAAGCAGCTATAGCCGAGTCGCATCCTGCAGACGACCCCGAGCCCATTCCAATATCACCGCCGCCAAAATCACCTAAAAGGTACGTTAAGGGTGAAACTCTTAGTGCGTTCAAAGGAAAAGAGGCGGCAAATATCGCCAAGGACCAAGAAGTGCAAACTCCTGTTGATGAATCTCGATCCCCTCCACAGTCCCCAAAGAAAGATAAAACACCACAGCAATCCCCAAAGAAAGACGCAAAGGTTCATTTTGAGACTGAAGTCAAAAAGGAGATACCGACCGCAACTCAATTTTCCTTCTCCCCAGAAACCCCAATAGACCCAACTCTCCCCCAAAGCCGCCAGGGCGAAGAGAAGCATCCATCACCAGCCAATTAGCAACCACCGCCGTCGTCCGCCGCAGCCACAGGAGCAGCCATTCTAATGTTCTCCAACCTCCCAGTGGCATCCGGTTATATCGGCGACAACGCGACGACGAGCGGGGTATGGTGGGGCATGATGATACCGTGGACGTTATTCCTCGGTCTGCTTTTGCTTGTCAATCTTGCTCATCCTCGCATGCAGCGTAACTACGCCGAGAAGGACGCGGAGATCGCTGGGTTAAGGAGAGAGGTGGCACGGCTTTTGGCTTTTCCAGACACAAGACAGACGATTCGGGAGCTCGAGGGTAGAGTCCTAGAGCTCCATGAAGAGCTTGAGGAGGCGAGAAAAGTGACGGTTGGGGTACAAGAGGAAGCAAAAGCTGATCCTTGTGCCGAGCAAAGGAGACTGGCTATTCTTGCTGCTGCAGAAGCTACACGTGCGCGGCAGCGCGAGAGGCAGAGTCAGAGTGATTTGAATCAGATCTTTGATGTTGCGCTGCAGGTCGGTAATGCGATCGGACCCATTCAACCAGAGCCAGCACCAAGACCTACAGCAGGTGACATCGTCGACGCGCTGTGGGGTCTCCAAGCCACGTGGACAGAAAATCTTCAGCTCCGAAAGATTATCGCTAGTATACCTACAGATATGAAAGATCTCCTCGGGGTCCGAATGCAGCTAGAGGATCTGAATTCTCAAGCACGAAAAGCTACAATGAAGCTTGCTGAAAAGTTTGACCACTCATCAAAGGGACCAACGGTTGCAGAGTTCATCGAATCATCCACGGCGGAGATCGAAAGGCTTCGGAAGCTGATTTATGATAACCATGAGACGCTAGAAGGGCAGCGAATCACCGAGCAAGTAAAGAGGCAGCTTGATAATGTCCAGAACATACTAGGGAGCCAAGGAGAACTTAAATCAACGCCTGGAACTGCAGCGAGTCCTGACGACAGTTCCATACCAACATACAGCTTTCACTGGGGTCCAGACTCAGTATCTTCCACCGCATTAACGATAGGAATTGTAAGGGAGAAACAGCTGAGGGACGTTCTCGAAAAGACTGGCATCGAATATCCCGCCAGGTCTGGCGAAGACCTTCCAAGTGACCCAAGGAGTGTCTTCATTCAGAGCTCTGCGCAAGACCACTACGTCTCAAAATTGGAGAAGGTATATATCGAAAAGAGAATTCCGTTACCACCAAAGCCGCAACTTGAACTGTGGACCGAAAGACCGCCTTCCCACGGTCCGGCTGGATTTTACCCAAATGGAGAGTCACCGTGGGACGATGAAACCGCCAGGGAGGTTGCTAGAATTGAGGAGTTTCGAGATGCGTACGAGCAACAAGGGGCAATATATCCACCATTCGAGCCAGAGTCCTTACCAACGTTTCCAAGTGGCGAAGGACGTATGGAGGGAACGTATTGGAACTATCTTCAGATACGAGATTACTTGGCGTTGTTGAGAGACGACTTCTTTAGTTACAAGAAGCCTGACGGCAGAGGTCTCGGCTCAGCACCCGAAATGTCGCCAGCCCCAGAGAAGGGTAAAGGAAGCCTAACGCTCAAACGACGGGGTATCACCATATAAGTCGAGGGAGTTCAGAGGCTGCAACCGACGAACGATTTCTCAAGCGTTTGCACTGACTTAACTTATGGATCAAAACTGCAAAAGTCGAATGGAAAAACACGAAGCGCTTATGGGGAACTTCCCCCATGGCCTAGGAAAACGTACAGAGAGTTGTAGGAAACCGAATCGAGCTGAAGGTAATGACTGAGAAGATGTCTGCACGACTTGAAGTGAAATAGTGAAAGGCCAAAACTTGGCCCGCCTGCCATGAAAGGTATCTTATTGTTACATAGCCGCAGTGGGACTCTTAATGAACAGAATAGAAATCTAGCTGATTATGCGATCTCCATCCGCTCCTGTCTCATCTCTGGCTAGGTCATGCTCCTTCAATAACGCGTTGATTTCCTCCGCGCTCCACAAGTGGTGGTAAATCTTTCCGTCTTTCGTCTTTCCTACTGTAGCAAACTCAACTATGTAATATTAGCAGCTGCCATTCAGAATGGTGAATTTACTTACTCTTCTCACTGCTCAACTTTGTAGAATCCATCGTCTTGCTCAAAACCTTGACAGCCATACCACACGCCTCCTTCAAATCGCAATCTTCCTTGTAATCCTGCTTCAACAGACTCTGCGCACTGGCATTGTTTGCACCAACACTCGTCGCCTTCCATCCACCATAGTTACCGCTGGGATTGCTCTGGTAGAGTTGGAATTGCCTCTGGGGATCGTAGCCAGCGTAAATGAACGAGACACCAAAGGGGCGTAGGCCACCGTGCTGCGTGTAGCCTTGCTTGAGATCACATAATCGGCGGACGAGCTGCTCGCAGGGGATGTCTTCGTTGTAGGTGAGGAGGTAGCGTTGTGCGGCTTGGCGGGCGTAGTTGATGAGGATATTGGCGTCTGCGGTCATTCCTGCTACTGCGCAGATCATGTTGCTGAAACGATTAGCTTCAATCCTCTGATTATAGGTGGGTGACATACTCGTTCAAGATGTACAGCTTCTCTGCAGATGTATCCTGCTCCAGGAGCTTGCTGGTGACCTTTCTCTCTGCTGCCAATACGATTCCATCTTTTGCTAATATGCCCAGTGCGGTACCGGCATGGGAGATGGCCTCGAGGGCATATTCGACTTGGTAGAGACGTCCTTCTGGGGAGAAGATAGTCGTCTGTATGGCATTAGCAACTATGTCTGGAGCTGTTGACAGGCTGAGCTTACTCTGGAATCGTATCTTCTAGACATCTTGAAGAATGGTGAAAATTGTTCTAGAGGGTTCGTAAGAAGACGGATAGAGAAGTATGATTATCCTCTGATCCTTTCAGTGTGGTGTTGAGGTAGAAAACAGCTTGTATTGGGGTTCGTTCTTGCAACTATGAAGCTCCAAAGCTCCAGGCGACGACAACCGCGTACGCGCTAGAGTAGTGACCCTTGCTGACTTACATAATCACAGCCTCAATATTACTTGACCAAATATATTTTTGCGCATCTACAGCTTCATTTACAATGCGCATAAAATGTTGAAGTCTACACATAAAGTCACGGCACCTCCTCCTTTGCCGGAAGGATGGACTGAACATAAAGCACCGGCCGGGCATACCTATTATTACAACGCTTCTCTTCAAAAGTCGACATATACACGACCTGCAGCACCTCCTCCCGCTGCCCCTCCTACAGACCCAACTCAAAGTTTCTTGCAATACCAAGCTGTTGGAAATTCAAACCCAAGTGCTGGACCGAATTTCAACAACTTCCCCCCGCAAGGACAATTCCCAGGTGGGCGTGGAGGATTTCAAGGTAGAGGTAGAGGTGGACATGACAGACCTTCCAGACCACAGCCTACAGACAAGCCGAAGTCGCGGCATCCGATTCCTGAGTGTGAGCCCTGGGTATTGGTGCATACCAAACTTGGTCGACGATTTGTTTACAATACCGAGAAGAACCAGAGTTATTGGCGCATACCGGATAAATTGAAGGATGGGATATTGGCATTGGATCAGTTGAGGATTAAGGAGAAGGCAGAAGCTTGGGCAATGGAGAAAGAACCTGTTGATTCGGGAGAAGCTCCTGGCGCTACTGGGCGACCTGCTGCTGCTCCTGAGCCTGCGCAAGGCAACGGAGGAGAAGCAGAAGACAGTTCCGAGTATGAAGAGGTCGAGGTAACAGACGATGAAGACGAAGATGGGGAGAATCCTTCTAAACGGCAAAAGACTGAAGAGCAGGACCCGGAAGCGCCAATTGAATTCAACGAGGATGATATTGCGTTCCAGCTAGCCGCAATGGGTCAAGAATATGGATTGGAACCTGGAGAATACGATGATGGTAACATGGAGGAATGGGAAGAAGGTGTTGAGGGTCTGGAGATTACGCATGAAGACTCGGCTGCCTTATTCAAGGATTTATTGAATGATTTTGGAATCAATCCTTACAGTCCATGGGAGAAATTGATTGAAGAGGGTAAGCTTGTGGACGATATCCGGTATACAGCTCTTACCACTATGAAGTTGAGGAAGGAAGTTTGGGAGGAATGGTCACGAGAGAAGATAAAGGTGTTGCGAGAGCTTCGTGCGAAGGAAGAGAAGAGAGATCCGAGGATACCGTACCTTGCCTTCCTTCAAAGACAGGCGAATCCAAAACTATACTGGCCTGAGTTCAAGCGGAAATACAGAAAGGAACCGGAGATGAAGGATACAGCATTGGCGGACAAGGATCGTGAGAAGTTCTACAGAGACCATATCAATCGACTCAAGCTTCCGCAGTCAACTTTAAAGTCCGACTTGTTGAACCTGCTCAAGGATCAACCTACCTCGGTACTGAATAATGCGACTCTGTCTTCGCATCTACCACCTTCCATTCTTGCGGACATCAAATACATCTCGATTGAACCAACCGCAAGAGACGCTCTGGTCGAGACCTACATCTCGACTCTACCACCACCACCCGAATCAATACCCGAAGAGGAGACCGAGGAGGCCATCAAAGAGAGAAAGGAACGGGAAAGGAGACAAAAGGCTCTGGAAGACCGTGAACGACATGTTGCGGAAGAAAAACGACGGCAGAAGAGGAGTTTGGAGTTTGGCAAAGGCAGGTTACGGGAAGAGGAGCAGGAAATTGCGAGGGCGATGAATGTCACCAAGAAGGGGCTCAAAGATCACCTGATGGGGGAGGAAGGTGCAGATAAATCTTGAGAATCCCATTTGCTGCAGCAGTCAACAACACAAGTAGCAGCCTAGAGAATCCAATACAGTGATACCAGTAATAAGTACTAATATGAATTCCAAGCGCTCTAGTCCAGCACCTTGTTTCCCAAGTCCGCTTCTCTAACACGAGTCTCTTTTGTCAGAATTTGTTTAGTCTATACATAATCAAGTCATCGAAGTACATGACAGGGCAATATCTCGCCAAACTTGGCATCCTGTGATTTACATTCACCCTCCCACCCCACCTCACCTCCCACAAAACAAAATTCACTCTATGCCGCTCTCGTTTAACACAGGGTGATACTGTATAAAAGGCCTAACCCTCTTCATCTCCTTCTTTCTAATCCAAAGTCGAAAATGACCCAAAAAGGACACAATCTATTGCGTCTCCTCTGTAAACCTAACCTATATGTCTAATAGAAGCCTGCGAGACCAAGACTTGAATATTTCTTCAACCTCACTCGGATGACAATGACATGAAGAGAATGTATCTAAAGTTGTTAATCGAATGAACGAACGAATAGTTTTCCTTGACAGCAACTCTTTCTTTCACTCCTAATTGAATATTGATTTGTTCTCTAGCTAGATATACTTGTTGGAAGAATGTAAAGTTTATGATAATAGCATGGAGAAGGTATACGAGTATCGTGAAGACTCGGACCTGGTCCTATGCAGGAGCTTTTGGGTCTTTATAGCAATATCGATGAAAGAACAAAAAAGGGGGGGAGGAAGGATTTTATACCCCCTCCTGTCTGAGAAAGCATTGCAAACCAGCCTCATATCTCCACTTCCACCTCCACCACCATTTCTCACAACAAGCTAAACCAAAGAAGAAATAAACACTATAAAACTATCATCCTACCTTTCCCCTCTTCCCACATTGCAAATTACTTAGCACTGACTTGGGAGCAGACCATGGTGGAAGAAGATGTTTCTCGTCCTCGGATATAAACACATAAACATCCGCACGCAATTATATTATATCTTTATAAGCGCTCGAGGCTGGCTCTTTTCTACTTGTTCTTTTTCCAATACAGTGAATCTAAACCCCCCAAAACAAACGTATAAAATTCCTAACAGCAAGCAAAAAATTGACAGCAACTCAAACCTATAGCGCATCTAGTATTCCGATTTGTTCTTCTTTGGACCTTGCGCAGCAGATCCTACTAATTATAGTTTCGCAGGTTGCTTCTTTTTTGTAGGAGGAGGCTTGACATTAATACCGCTTACATCGGGGCAGGGCTCGGGCTTATCCTTAATTATCTGCGAGAGCTTTGCGTACTACTGTATCCTTTATAGCCCTCGCATTGATTAATAGTGTTCAAGAGTAGGCCATCTAGGTAACTTCGCCCTCTTTAGCCCTATCCTCTATTTCCCCCGTTAATAAAGTATCGGCCGCGCATATGATAGAACCATCTAGCGCGAGTCCAGGAAGACCGCAATTGACTCTATTTCGACGGATCACCCCGGTATTCTCGTAGACTGACTACCTTGAAATAAGATAACTTTTTTCAACACAACAGGTACTCGTCCTCTATGCGTTTGGGGCTTGATAACGAAAGAATCAAGAAGAGTGGACCGGTTTTTATACACCACCCACTCACCCACCCAGCCATATCCAGGAAACCTATTAATTACCTTTACTCCTCACTCCCACTCCTATCCCCATTCCCATCCTCACCAATCAATTAACACAATCACCACCTAATTACACATCCAACTATATCCCCCAATCCATCATCCATCCACGCACCAAACCAAACCACCCAGCCACCCAACCGTAACCACTACCGTACCTCTTACTCCTTTCCTCGCCATTCACCGCTAAAGTTTATACGGATATATAGAGTGCTTTTAGTGAATGCTTTTAGGGTAGGTAAGGTAGTCACTAGATGTATCTATAGAGTAAATATACAATAAAGCCTGTGTAGCTGAATGGGATCATGTCCTCGAGGACAATCTGTTATTCCTTCCTTGGACATTACATCATATAGAAGAATTTTGGCCATGGCGTGGGACATGATTGCAGGTAGTTGGCTAGGTCGTACCTCCCTCCCTCACATACCTCACAAATACCATCCCCAATAAACCCTTTCACTTCACTAGAAACCCACCCACAAAGTAGACTTGTCATAAAAAAGCAACGAAGGGGAGGAAGTGACATTTATATCCCACCTTCCACATCTCCCTCTCACCCTCACGAATTTCTAGCTATCTGAGTCCTCACTACCTAAACGTGAGACTTGTCGGTATCCCCTAATTCACTCCTCACTTCATCTGTAACACAAGCAAGCTCATAATTTAAATATAAAGCAAAAATGGTATCTTGAATTCTCCCACCCTCGCTTGCATAAACACCAAATCTACTCCTAAAAAGCAAGCTTTGTCGACTGAAATGTAAGTACAAATCGCAGGCCTGCCATTTCATTCCTAAATACACCAGATCCACTCCACTCAAGGAAAATAATTACCATTGCTGGCTCGCTTGCTTGCTCGCTGTCATCATGTCGTTACTGTCTATGTATCTCACCTATATCGTTCAGCTCGGTGTTATGCTCGCCTCAGGCTGGCAACTAACTCCTCCTATACCCCGGACTATCCATTTCCCCAAACCCATTTGGACTAGGACTCCCCCTTTGATTATACGGCGCTGG
>QGML01000249.1:0-21670 GCA_007825375.1 Lachnellula willkommii | reverse complement strand
GGGGGGTTTTGGCAAGCGAGCTAAAAATCGGCCAACTGCACTTCATCTCAAGTGTCTATCTATACCTGGTGTACTGTGCTTCGGTATTAGAAATCAGACGGAATGGACAAGTGTTGCCGTGATTTCCTTATTTCTTTGCTTATTGCCCCTTTGAGTTCCTTGCCGTACGATGACTTCGAGTTCGAGTCAATGATCGCAGCATTCAGGGATATGCATCTTCCTGCAGAATCCTCATTGGTCTTCCCGTGGCCTACGCATCGTCATTGTCTTGTCTTGTTTCCTTGCAGTTGTGATAGATGTAAAGCTATCTCTCCCCCGAATTCATTTCCAATTCCATTACTCTTCAATAAAAATCTCAAATGGCGTCTCAAACAAAACCTACCGTTTCGAACCTCCCGCTCCCGCTTGAGCTACGGAATAAGATCATGGGCGAGTTGCTGGTGGATCCTGACAAGCCCATGGCAGTCTGTCCCAATTGGGATGAAACGAATGCTACCTGGGTGCTAAAGAGACATGGACAGGACTTGTTATCTTATATGCGCCAGTTCCAGGTCCTTAGCCAGGTGTCAAGAGACGTGCGCGAGGAGGGTAAGAGGATTCCACCTTTTCCCCCATTCGCATGTTCCTCTTTACCACAATCTCACACCCAGACATCGATTAGTCTTCACGTCCTAACATCGGTAAAGGGGTAAATCTATAGCTAATTCCCATTCCTCACAGCACAAACCGTTTTCTTTGAACAAAATCAATGGCATCTAGAAATTCGACTTGCTAGGGAATACATCGTAGACCGACTCCCAGGCCAGCACCCCTCAAAATGGAAAAGACGCCGCGGTCCCATCATCGGCGCCGACACCGTGACCTTCGTCAAAGAAACGTGGGGAGATCATGCTCTGGGCCGTATGCGAGATGTACATCTACTGATCGATAAACGCGATCCCGTCATCGAATACTCTATCAAGCAACGGCTGGAAGACCTCGTGCAAGCGTTCCAGCGAGGTGGCAACCTCAAGCGGTTCTCGGTGAAATTGGGAAACTACTACACGGTCACGAAAATCGGAGGAGGGTGTGGGAATCCAAGGACGGTGGAAACGAAGAAGATTAGGGAGTGTTCGAGGCTGGAGGACGGGTCGAGGGGGGTGCCGATCGCGGATAAGTACTTGGAGCCTTGGGCTGTGCAGGAAAGGATTCTGGAGCCTGTTAAAGAGCTGAGGGGGCTGAAGCATGCTGTTGTCTTTGGGAGTGTGACTGATGAATGGGCTCTGTGGTTGGAGCGGTGTATGATGTCAAATGAGGCTGTTGTGCCGGACTTTGAGAAGAGGGAGGATATTGTGGTGTGATTGTGGAGCGTGGGATGGAATGGGGAGGTATTGACGTTTGTAAGAGGTCTGCAATTGCGCTTCGAGTAGGAGTCCAACAGGTTATGGATTTTGAGACAGGTACTATATATATATCTCTATCATGGATCTTATAATGCAGACTTGATGATAGTATCATAGGCAAAATAGTTGTAAAAGCAAGAAACCCCGGGCGATGAATTTTCCATTATTAAAGTTATTGCTGCAATATGCAACAAGACTCCTACAATTCTGTATTACGTATCTGACTCTACTAAATAGAGAGAATACATGGGTTTATGACTCTAAGAACTAGCTAAATTACTCACAGATGCCCTGGGCAATCACAGCCTCATAATCGTTAGGTTTGTTGTGAGCATTGAGAAGTTCAGCGAGACTTAAGGACCACACTCTTTACTAAAGTATAGAATTCAATACAGAGTAAATATCGAGTATTTGACTGTCTTAGTATAAGAAAGATCATCTCGTACTAATTATCTGTATACAGCAAGTAGCAGGCTGAACTTCGTCCGTCAGAATTTAGATATCTCCATTTATTAGAATTCTCCTTTTAGAATCTCCTTTTAAATTCAAAAACTAAGAACTCTAAACTCCCTTATCTCGTCTCCAGGCCTCTATTTCAAACGAGCACGATGCCGCGCCGTCCCCCCCCTCCACCCCGCCTCGTCCACGTTACGAATGAACGAAAAACATCCACACCACGACGAAGCAAATTCTTGGAAACACACCCTCATATCACCCACCCCCATTCAAATAGTAGAGCATATGCCAACACCTATTATTCAAAGCTCACCTCAAACCAAGCGTTTCCCGCAGTCCTAGCTCTGCTAAACGTAAACGCCCAGCAGACGCGTTGTTGAAACCCACAATATGAGCCCTGTACAAGTACGTACAGTACGTACGACTCGAACCATTTCACACCCAGCAGCTAGCAGCAGAAGCAGCAGCAGAAGCACTCGTACGTAGCTACAGCCTTGGAAGAGCTCTCACGATCTATACTCGCTCGCTCGCTCGCTCGCTCGTTGCTCAGCCGCATCACGTACCTATGTAGGAACCTTGCGGTATAGGAGCAGGAGCAGGAGCAGGAGCAGGAGCAGTAGCGACACGCGTACTGTAGCTTCTATCGGCATGCCTGTAAGGGAGTTCAAGGCAGAAGAGTATAAGTATGCTATCGGGTAAGAGGGGCGTACAAGGACGGATTTAGCAGCTTCACGGCAGCAGCTAGATATATATATACGCTCTTGACCCCAAACCAGATTAGCTACCTACTGTAGCATTTCTACGCGTGAAAGAAAGAGGGCTAGGAGATGGGAAAGGTATCAGATCAGGATAGGGGCTAGGAAGGTGTCTAGTTGGGACAGGAGGGCATTCTTCAGGTACTTTTCCCACGGGGTTTGAAGCTGTTTGTTGAAGCTGGACCTCTTCTACACGCGTGTAGGATTTGCTGAAAACACGTACTTGCGGGGTAGCACCGAGGTTACGTATTTTATGTATATTAGAGGGATTAGAGCACCCCGCGCATGGGCCTTATAGGCCTGGATCGCTATCGCTGTATGAATAGAACAAACAAACAAATAAACAAACAAACGTTACGAATGAACAGTCCTTCACGGTACCCTCATAAGGCCCCCACAAGGCCGAATCAAGAAATGCCTCCGCGAGCCATCATCCGGATCAGTATCCACGACAACCCAGCTCCCCATCCCCCAAAAAGTCCTCCAAGAAAAGCACCGCCGCCCAATCCCACAGCCAGCCCCAATCGAACGACCGATCCCCGATGGCCGGGTACGCGAGGCCGTGCATCTTGAGCCGCGCAAACGCATGCAGGCACTGCCAGAGCGGGAAGCTGTCGTGCAGGCGATCGGTCAGGAGATCCATAGCCGGGTTTGAGTAGAAGTGTACGTTCTGGCACTGTGCGGCTGCGCCGGCGGTGAACAGTTCCGCGAATTGGTGGGGGAACGTGTGGATGATGGCGGAGATCTTGTCGTCGTGGCGGTCCCACCATCTGATTCGGCGGGGCCCGGGGAGGAACATGGTCCTGCTGTTTGGTCTGCCGGTCACGGGATTCGGGAACCCCCTTGGGCGTGTTGGTGCCGCGTGGGGCTCGCTGTCGTCGCTCGCGTTGCCGTCTAGGCATTCTGGGCTCGAATGGGCCGATGACGATGACGATGAGTGCTGTGGTTGGCCGGCGGAACTGTTGGAGTAATCTGATGCATAGCCTTCGAGGCTTTGGGCCGAAACACTCCAATCCAGGAGGCGTGCAATGTTGGCTTCGTTGATCTGGGTGTCGACGAGATATCTCCTGGGCAAATCCGAGTCAGCTTTACTTCTTTAGGAAAGCTTCCGGAGGACGACTCAAGAGCTGTTGGAAAAACTCCTCAGACGGGGACATGTCTAAGGACACCGAAAACATGGTAAGACGAATAGGATCCCGATTACCTTACCAATAGTATACACGTTTAAGTTCAGGAGCTCTTCCATTATTTATGCTCCATTTCTCCATTCCGATTTCAAGTTCTTCCTCGATGAGATATTTCATCAAGACCAGGGCCCGGACTGGCACGAGAAGTTCGTCAATTTCTGTTCTCGTGTAGGAAGTCCCGAAGCTCGCGTTGAGCATAGGTATAATGTATGAGATATCGGTTGTGTATGTGACGTATACGGCATAGAGACAGGCTTCTATGTCAGTCATAGTTTCCACGGCCTCGCTTTCGACGTATCTCCAGCGCCTGCGAGCATCCTACCGCAAACGGAGTCAGTATGATGAGTTTGGAGAAAAGTGGCAGGGCATACTCCGGAAAACCTTTCAGATAGAGCCAGCCTTTAGGTGAAGGAAGAGTGCTTACGCTGTGGCTGCGAAATGTCACCTCCTGCCTCTCATGACCGAACAAGAAATCACACATTTTATCTCTGAAAGCCATGTAGAATCTCGAATTCGCGGCATTTAAAGTATAACAGCTGCAGTTTGGGCCTCTATAGATATTGTTGAAGGGAGGTGGGATAATTTGCAATGATGAGATATGATGGGGAATTTCAACGAGGGAAGGCAGAATTAAGAGTCGGGGTTTTTAGAGTTTTGAATGTGAAGTGAGTTAGGCTGTAATAAATGTGCGGATTAGCTCAGGGTTGGAACCATAGATTTAACACGCGCCAGTCGGCAACCAACTTTCTAGCTTACTTACCATCCAGGAGACACGCCGAATATATGCAAACTAAGCATTCGGAATCAGGTAGTACTATAAATAACTACTATTCTAGACTAAAGACCTTTGAGATGTGCACGAACCACGGAGAGCAGGGCAGTGATAAGTCCTGCCGGTACGAAGCAAGCAAGACCCTATGATACGAGCGTTGGACAAACATCAAAGATTTAATAAACAAGACATATATCTAGGTAAGTATAAAAGTAGGTTTATAACAGTGAACACGCACGGCCCTAGTATTTGAAAGCTGTGCGGGTTTCGAGCGGTTTTCGGATCCCCAATTCGGGGTCCACCGCTTGGTGGAACCGGGTCGTTGCTCCCTTGGTTGAGACAAAATGACCAGTGTGCAAGGAGCCAATATTAGAAAATGTAAAGCATCATTCTAAAAGGAGCAATCTACCTACGGATTTACCACCTCAAGTAAAATTCACAAATATCTAAAATGATACTTGTTCGCTGTTCAGCTTTAGCTACTCACAACTGGAAGCATGTCCTGTGCTCCCCTTCTTTCTTTCTCTTTCCCAACAAGTGACCGCAAAGAACATGGCCAAATGTCAGGTCCCACTTCGTCAGACTTTCGATTTTCCTCGATGATGGATTCGATCTCTTTTGCAACAGCGCGATTACTGCTGAGGGTTGTGAAGCCACTTGCCCATCCATAAACGAATACTGACCGATTCATGTCAGACAGAGCTTCAGATACCTTCTCAACACTAGGGGGAAGATTCGACTTGAGGGCTGCCAAATCCACATCAACCACCTCGACTGGTAAATGCCAATTTGCAGGTATTTCGTATTCTGTAAGCGTTTGGAACTCTTCCAGGATTTGCTCATTGGTCATTTCAACAGTGTCGTCTAAACCCAAGAGCAATGCCGTCCTGCGCTTCTCTGCCGGGGTGCCAATAATTCCCGAAATTTCTTGCATTCTAGTTGCTGCTTCTTTCGTGCAAACAAGCTTCCTGGACTCGCAAACAGGCCATAATTTGCTTGGAAGAAGCGGCTTTTTGGCTTCCATCTCTCTCTGTGTTGATATCATTCCGTTGTGCCAATCTTGGGGCTCAACTCGTCCATGAGACAGGTCACTGACAAAGGCAAGTAAAACAGTGCAATCCAGGTTTAGGACATCAGTAAGACCGTAGCAGTTCCCTGGAGCGAGACGATCAAGTACATCTGCCACTGGAGGAGAGTCAAGTATATCTTCTGAGGTCTGCACAATAATACCCATATTTCTGATTTGCTGGAGGATTTGGGCAACCTCTTTGGACCGGGGTGTACGTGAAATTCTTGTGAAAACCAGACGAACCGTGGGATGGCGATATCTGACTCTCGTTTCTCGGGAAGCCTTTAATAGACCCTCAGCTTGCTTTAAAATCCCTTCAGGCCCGTCGTCGTCGTCGCTCTGTTCCGCTTCCTCGCTCGAGTCGCTCCCCACCCACCCAGCCTTTGCTAGGTCCCAAATGATCCTTTTCTCAAGAATTGTAGACACTTTAACAAATTCCAGGCCATCTTGGGAAACAATATCAACCACTGCGCTACGTTTTTTACGACCTAATGCGGATGTTGAAACCGTGCCATTGATATGAGGTTTTCGGCCGTGGAAGTAGAAGTAACGCCTCAGCGCCAAAATTCCGGAACATTTTTTCGCGGTGTCCCAAACGGCAGTGAAAAACGAGAGATTGGAGGAGTGTAAGGATTGTATACCTCTGGGATTGGAAGGTTTTTTTGCTATCTGAGTACCAGCATTAGCAATCGCTGCGGTTTTTGGGAAGTGTCGCAAATGACAAATGACCTTATCTATGACTCTCATCTCGGACTGAACTTCGGTCTTCAAAGCCCTTAGTTCCGCAGAGTGCTCTTTCCCTTCCACTTTCAAATAGGCCTGGAACTGCTCTAATTCATCGAGTAAAAGCCGGCAGCGTTGTTGCATATACAAAGCAAGTGCATGTCCATCAATTTCGTTGTCTGCTTCAGTGACGGAAGTGGCTTCAGATGCCATTGTAGTCTCCGTTGGAGTTGCAGAGCCATTCGTACTGATATCAAGGTCGGCCATAGCTCCGTGAAGAGCGTCGGGTTGCACGCCATTGCGTTGGCTGAGCCTGTCAGCCTGGCTCAGCATGTCGTGAGGAATAGAAGCCATCGTGGCTTTGTAGAGAGATCCAGGGTCTCCTCATGTTAAGGAAGAGGAAGGTTTGACTGATGTATCATTTCTAAAACCCAAAGCTAGAATTTGCATGAAGGGATTAGAAGTTGCAAGGCTGTCAAGAATGTCGAGTCATTTTCATTTGACGAATGGGGGGTCGTCGTCCTGCAAGAAGTGGCTTCACGGTGCTCCGCTTTTTTGTCCAGTCGATTCCTACTAAAAGAGAAAACTGCTATGATAAACACAAAAGTAGCCAGAAGTATTTACAAATCCAAACATATGTTTTAATATATAAAACTAGTGGGACGGGACATATGTAGGATAGATAGATACCCCGGGGAAGATTGAGCCGTGTAGAAGAAGCACCTCAGTTGCAGAAACAGTCCGGCAGGCAGGCACACAGGCAGGTATACGTGGATACCGATTAAGAAAACTACGATATGGATAGATGGATGGTGGATTAGAGTAAGGCTGTTAGAGACGCTTAAGAAAATAGCAAAATGCATATTCCGTACTCCGTACTAGCTCAGTATAATATCTTGCAACTATAATGGGAGATCATCTAGCCTCCTGATCAGTGATGACTGACCTGCGTCATTTACTTCGCTGCCTAGACTAGTATAATTTATCACCTAAAGGTTTGATATCTTGATAATCGTCCCCCTAACCTTTATAGTGTGGTGGTCCATTATACCCCCTATACTACCTCCGGTGGTGTTACTATTTAGAACGAGACATAGAGAAAGGCATACTTTGACCGGGGCGGGGTGGGGTGGGGGGTACTATATGCTATGAAGGCTTTAACGTGTGTTTAAGCTTAGAATAACTTGTGCTATATGAACTTTTGAAAATCTAATTGGATGCTTTACACCCCTCGTGTTGCATCTCACCGCTAAGTTGCAAGACTATATCAGATACGGGGAGCATCTTCACTGTAAAAATATGTTTATTTAATATGTCTATCTTGATGCCACATGCAAGTTCGCAGGTTATGCATCATATGTTTGCCTCCCGCTCAGTTAAATACATTTTCCTCTACGCCTGCATTTTTCATTCATCATCATAGACCAAATAGGTTAGCTAGGAGCTCACCAATACTATCCATTGCCCCTCAGTCACTCCCTACCCTCATCCTTCAATGCCCTCAACTGGCTCTCGAAATCCTTCTCCACCCATTCCCAGTAAGAACGCCAAATCTGGTGCTGGCTACCCTGTACACCCATTCCTGAACTAGCACCTGGAATAGCACTATGCAGCAGTAATGTAACGCGCAACACGCTCCTGCTAGCCTCTTCCTGCTTTTCAATCTCCTGCTTGACGGCATTGTCCTTGAGCTTGATTGATAGAATGGCGCGGAAACAGTTGGCAATGGCGTCGAGACGACGGGCTGTCTCATCGGGGTCGAGAACCACAAGCTTGGTAAGCATGAGGTTACAGAGGGCGCGAATGTCGTGGTCATCTTGCAGGCCGGCGATGACTCGGTCGTAGAAGTCGAGGATATTGATGCGGGAGAATGCAATTTCCATGAGTGAGTAAAGTGTCTCATATGCGCTCTGTTTGATGGAATTAGTATGCTCTCTTTGAAAATGGGAAAATGTGCCAATTACCTTGCGGACTTCAATACCGTCATCGACCTTGTGCTTAAATGGTCCCATCATGATTTCGTGGATCAATTCGGGCTTGATGATAGACTCCTTCATCACAAGTGGCAACAGGGTCCCCAGGTTGGGAATAATGAGGTCTGGCTTGTTGTGGGCGGCCGAGTTCAACGTAGTCAGAGCGAGACGGCTGTTCTCAAGCTCTGGATCACGAAGCATGGTGGTAAGCATGTCGATCAGTGTTGTCTTGAGAACAGCATCGAATGACTCCTCGCTGTCGGCAAGAGTATAACGAATCGCCTGGATAGTCATCGCACGGACCGTTGGTGTTTGAGAACGAAGTAATGTCTAGAAAGTGTTTAGCTGAGAGTCTCAAACATGGATTGGAACAGTCAATAGACGCACCTGTAGCTTTGGCATATACGCCTTGGGCTCAATAATTGCGATTCTGCCAATGCACTCAGCGCCAACTGCCTTGTTGTCCTCAGCTTGTGAAGCAACAAGCAATCTGTCCCAAATCTGTCCGGTGTACTTGCTGATATTTGCTTGGTGATTGCTAGCCTGCTGCAGAATCTCCTTAATGGAGTGTAGTAGCAAGTACTGGTCGTTGCCTCCTTTGTCCATGACTGAAAGAATCTCTGGGAGATAGACGGGAACGTTACCAGCACCAGCTCTACCCAAAGCAATCGCAGCTGCAATGGGAACCTTATCAGATGTTGATTCAAACTGCGACGTAAATGTTGATGGCTGCAGAGGCGATTTTCCACCGAGACGGAGTCCAGCTTCACCGAGGACGGCAAGAGCCAAGCTTCGCCGAGCATCATCAGAGCTGGGATTGGTGACTTCTGTCAAGAAATTGTCGATACTGACGCCAACAGAAGAGCCTCCGCATACGAGCAATGTTCCAATCACCTTTCCGACCACTGCAGGGTCTCCATTGATACTGACGTCGGCAAGAAGGCCCTGCATTAGCTGCTGCCCGACGCCCTTTTCGCCAATCTTGGAGACGAGATGGAGGACCGCCTCGAGCACAGCACCACCCAAAGGTGCAGTTAACAGACCACAGAGAGCGGTACTTAGCTGGGTAGTAACGACAAGCTTAGCGTTATCCCCAACTAGAGTTGCCAAGACGAGAAGTGCGGGCCCGAGTAGGTGGAGGTCGTCGGTAGTGAGAAGAGGGAGAAGTGCACTGACAAGTCCCTGAATTGTTGGTGGGTCCAAAGCAGTTCGAGATGCAGGCGCGACAACAAGATTCTTCAAGGCCGCTAAGCTTGCGCCTCTCAATGCTCTGTCCGCCTTGCGGAGTTGAGCAGCCAGCTCTAGCGAAACTTCTCTAATCCATACCGATTTCAATTGATCTTTAGATGTTGTCAGAGCGGCAATAGTATCAATTGCTCGCACCGCCGCAAGTCTGGTTGTCTCATTCTTGAGTCTGTCATTTAGAATTTGTAATGCAGCCTCACGGTCCGCAAGCAGAAGAAGCGATTCTCCTTCTGGGCTTGCAGTACGAGCCAGTAAGATTCCCAGGGCGTGAATCGCACGCTGTCTAACTTCAAGGTCAGCATCAGTGGCGGTGACACGACCAATAATGACTTTATAAAGTTGCTGGAGATCGGACTGGTGATTTTGGTTGACCGTTCTTGATCTAGGAGGAGTTAGAGCTTTGACAAGCTGCTCGACTGTTCCAATTGCTTCGCTGGAGATCTTGTAATACTTGTCGTTGACGGCCGAAACAACCCCAGGAACAATTTTAGGCAGATATGGTTGCAAGACGCTCGAGGAATGAGTCTTGGAAATGTCCCCAATCAATCGAAGTGCAGCCACACGCAACGTATTTGGAGTTGCAGACGCAGCTCCACCGCTTGTAATAGCACTAGAAGATCCAGTAGAGCCTGTTGTAGTCTTGATCGCATCGATTATTGGATCGACTATTTGACCAAAATATTCACCTAAACCGCCGTTCTGCACAGAGACAATATCATCCAGCAAATTTATCAAAGCTTGCTTAGTAGGAATCGAACTACTCTTCAGCAGTTTTGTAGCCGACTTAATGATCGCAGGGCTCAGTCGTGCTAGATCAGCCCTTGGGCCAGAAACAGGAACGGGCTCGATGGTAGGTGAAGTAAGACCAGCTGACATTGAGAGCAATGACTTCGTATCAAAGGTGGCCGTACTACTGCTCTCTCGTCTTCGCTTCCGACCTTGTGGTGCATGACTAACGTAGTCCGCTTCCTCTCCAGAGAAGCCGACCAGAACGCCTTCACCAGTCTTTCGAATAAGTGAAGACATGGTGGCTATGACTTCCAGGCGAACGTTTTCCTCACGCTCGTTGAATCTCTGGACAAGTACAGGTGCAACTTGGGTGTAGAGAGTCCCATCATCGAGAAGATCACCACTTCCTCTGGTCGAAATCAGAGTATAGAGGGTTTTGGCAGCGCACCGACGAACCTTCCAGCTAGCATCATCGTCATCGTCGTCAAAGCCAGCTTCAGCTTCATAATCGTCATCATCTCCAAAATCATCCATATCATCATCCTCAGGCTGAGTACCGCCCATTTCTTCGTCATCATCATCATTATAGTTGGGGTCATATTTGAGGAATCGGAGTGCTGCCGCGATAGTCTCCTCGGTATAGGCTCTCATCTCGTTGCCGCAAGAAGCCAGAAATCCTTCCAGCGCAACAAGAGCCGATTCACGCACGTCGTCAATTTCAGGATCTGGCTCACCATCTTCGGCTGCGTTCTCCAATTGATCCTCAAGTTCCTGCTGACTGAGGGCAGCAAGTACGAATGGAGCAAGACTCTTCAAGTTTTTGCCAAATCTAGTCGGGATTGAGCGGGCTATTGATCCAAGGATCGTAATATACAGACGTCTCTGGACAGCCGTGAGATGAGGATTTTTCAGACTTTCCATGAGATGAGTGACGAAACTGCTCAAGGCAGCATCAGTCAGGTAAAGTGCGAGAATCGATACCGCAACGACGGCACGCTTCTTGACAACAGAACCAGCCCGTTCAGTTTCCAGAATACCAATAAGTAGCTCTTGTAATGCTTCAACCTCTGGCTCTTGGAGCATAGGGCCAAAGCATCGAACTACCTCGATTAGAACATCAACGGCTTCCGGATCAATCTCCGCGTTTGCCGTAAGATCCAGCATACCAGGAGGGGGCGCGGGCAGCTTGACAGGCTTGACAGGTTTGGCATTTACGATGCGGCCAACGAGTCGAGGTATCAGGACTCTGCTGATCGCAGCATATGCTTCACTGACCTCCTTACCTGCCGCAACGCCACTGACGGGTCGTGGAAGCGTAATTACAACTGTTCGTAATGCCATCGCGGGTATCGAATTATCTACCGAGTTTTCTGTACTGAGGTTTGAAAGCTTCTCGATAAGGGGGGCAAGAATGCTACTGGGGAGCTTCAAGACAAGGGGAGCCAAACTTCCGGTATGTTAGCAGTGTTCGAGAGAAAAGGACCAAAGATGGACAGACCATTTAATAGCCAAGTTTTGAACTTCACCGTTCTGGTCGTCCAAAGTCTTAAGCACGCCATCAACAGTTCTTGCAGCTGTATTATAATCATTGTGCAGGAAATCGGCCTTCCCATTATTGAGGACATTGAAAAGATCATTCAGCGACATGAAGCGAAAGTCGGGATCATTGTCGTGAAGCTTGGGTAGCAAGGCGGCTACTGTATTGGAAGTAGGGTTGGGGGGCGTTTGGGTCGACATTTCGAGGTTGTTGTCGAGGCGGGGCGTGAGAGTTGGAGGGTTTCTTTTTTGTTTAGGAAGGGAGGATGACCACCGAGGTTCCGAGAGAATGTGTCATGAAAAGGCAGTCTGTTGGGTTGGACGGTCAGTGTCTGCCCAGAAGTAACTTGTGGCTTGTAACTTGGAGCAAGAGCAGGAACAGGCAATACTGTAATTGAAGAGGGGAGGGGAGGGAACACTGACCAACAAAAGCCGACTTTATTGGACGACCTTGACTTGATATTCCTAAGCTTTCCGTGTGCAAAAGGTATTTGGCACAGCTGGGAGGGAGCTGCAAATATGGAAATACCGCGTAACTATCGCAGAATGTCAAAACATGAAATTGTTTATTACAGGCAGACAATCGCAAGCTTGCCTCGCCGTGCTCGGTGGGGGTGGTGTGGGGGTGGGGTGTTGTAGCTGACTAAGTAAATTGTGGATCCCCTCGGAGCTCTCTCAGGTTGGTGAATATTGAACATGGATCCTACCAGCCACCGCCGGTTACTGTATCTCTCTTCCCCTTCAGAAAAAGACAGCAAGTCTCTACAAACCCTCACATTCGCATACACAGTACTGACTTACCCATCAGTTCTTTCTCTGGACTTAACTGTTCAGTCACTACAAAGCAATGGCATCCTTAAGAGTCTCAAGAGCTGTGCCGGGCCTCTTCCGAGCTGCAAGACCTACAGTCGTACGATCTCAATTGTCCCGTCAAATTGCCCGCAGAACGTACGCAAGTGGAGGACATGGATCTGCAAAGTCTGGCGGAGGAGATGCTGTGTGGTAATTACATCCCCAGATACTTTATTCCAACTCCCATTTGTTTCAATTACCAACACGACGTCATTAGGGCTGCGACATCCATAGCAGTAACGGCTCCAATCCTCTGGTATCTTCTGCAGAACGGACCGGACACATCCCATGGTCATGATGATCACGGCGATGCCCACGGCACGAAGCATGAAGAAGAGGAGTCTAAGGATGAGGATAGTGAGGAAAAGTCTGAGGAGAAGTCAGATGATGGCGAAGACAAGGCAGACGACAAGGAAAGCGAGAAGTCTGAAGAATCAGAGAGTGATGGTGAGGACAAGGGTGCGGATACTCCCGATACTTCAGATGATGAAGGCGAGGCCAAGGACACGAACACCCGCAAGAGTGTTCCCGACGCCAAGGGAGGCTCGAAAGCGAGACTCGAGAGTAACAAGAGTATCAAGCAAGGAGAAGGAGATTCTCCCGAGGACCAGGTCAGTAGAGTAAAAATATCACATTTTTTGGTTCGTTGTTAACAAGTGTAGTCTGCTACTTCCGGGCCTGCTGGTAGCCAAAACACCCAGAGTGGCAAGCAAGAAGGACTCAGCAATACTGATACAAAACACTCCACCGACATCACAAACAACCCTGATAAGAGTAGCAAAGGGGAGGGCGTCCCAGAGACCGCAAAGACAAAGGGCCCAGTCGACCCAAACCGACCACAGGTATAGCCCTAATTCATTGAAAGTCTAGTCTTTCATGTACTTCCTAGAACAATAGATACTTTTATAAGAGAATCATCTGCACTTTGAGCTAACTCTATGTAGCCTGAAAACAAGTAGATTTGATTTTGGTGAAAAAGCTGGCCGAACGCATGTCCTGGCATGATTTCGGGACAGCTCACTACTCTTGTACATACTATTTGTCTGATTCATAATAAACCAAAATGTCGATAGACCAATCGCTCTTTCCTCTAATGGTGGCTTCGCGCAAATTAAGGTTTGTCGATTTGAGGAAGAAAGATTCTTGTTTTTGCTGTACTTGCTCTGATTTTCCATTTCATCTTTCGTGTTTAGCATATTAACTTGCACTTCAACAGCTCTACGCATCTCTACCCGGCCCCTCGTGAGTCTCTAAGAATATCCCTAGTATGAGGGGGTATGTAGCTAATTGCCCCAGAGGTCTCGATGTCCAGCATTCATACCCACTGCCTACGACCACCATCAAGCTTTTACCTCTTTTGAAACATAGAAACGACTACAACCCGGCAAGTCACACTATACACGGCAGGAAATGCCATCCCTTCCAGGCCTCGGGGCGAGTCAAAGGGACTCCATTACATGGCATCCAGGCCAAGTCTACCACCAAGGCGGGTTGAGCGGTAGAAATCAGGACTGTGGTTATAATTGTGCTGATCAATGCCTTGTCCTACCAGGAGTACCGCCTGGTATGGAAACACCTCGGTGTGCCGAATACGCCGAATATGACGGCTGGATGTCTCAATTTTGCCTCCAACCGTTGGCTGATACGCGCAATGGTGCCCTGGCATTCTGCTTCCCATGCGTACTGTATGGGAAGACAAAATGGCGTATTGAGAAACTCAAAGCAGAATCTGAACGCCAACAAGGACCGCCAGGAACCCCTGGTGTGGTTGAAGGACGTCGACCTGGCGAAGCACATGCCTGGGAGGATTCTAAGTTCAAATGCGCAGAAGATGGAATCAATGACGACTGTTTAAGCTGCTTTGCTTCGTGTTTGTTCACATGCGGGCTTTGCTATTGTAAGTCAAACGTCTTCTACTTGTACCGACATGGATTGATGAGGTGACCTTAGGGGATCAGCCTTGCGTCCTGCGACAACAGGTTCGTGGCATGTATGCTATCTCTGGCGGGCCCTTGGGAGACATTGTGGTTTCGGTATGCTGCGTCTGTTTCAGTCTTGCCCAGCTTGATAGAGAGATTCGCGCGCGAGAAGGACAGGACGATCTCAGGACGAGTCGACCTTTCTGTCGGCACAAATCTAATGTTGAGCTCGAGACTAAGCAACCTAAGTTGATACGGCCAATGTTATACAGGCCTACAATATCATACAGGCCTCCTCCTCGTCGAGCCTCGACCTATTTTGCGGTTGGATATCCGGGACGCTCCCGTTCAGACCCCACCAATCTTCGATCTAATGATGTTTTGCTTGGACCACTGACCAGCGAGATGCAAGCCCCCCAGAAACTGATGAAGAAAAACAAACAAGTAGGCGTTGATCAGATTTACGCCTTCGGCCGTACCGGATCCACTTCGAATATCAGTCCAAGAGACTGCGAGGTAGCTGCTCCTCAAGATACTGTTGAGACATTCGAGCGTTACCATGGAGTGCTTAATAAAGGGTTGGATTTTCTTGTTGGCAGGGCATCTCGGGTCTTTTCTAATTACCGATCTGAATCGTATGCCGCCGAGAAGGGCATTGTGGAACAAATTGCCCAACGCGGACTCGAAAAGTGTGGCAAAAGAGAAAGGTCTGGTGAGGTTGTTGCAAGTCATTCGCTGACGGAATGCGATCCGACGATCCCTATTCTCACTGAAACCGTCGAGCAAAATTCGGAATGCGGCACCGTCGTTATCACATCTGCTGGTGTTGAGGACGAGCACTCATTGATGAGCTGTGATCCCATAGCCGCAACTTCAACTGAAAGTAATGGACAGCATGCGTTAAAAGAACGCACCACAACGCCGATTAATTTTACTATTGCTGCTGAACAGCATGAGCTTCCCGAGTGTGCGATAGTGGCCATCACTCCTCCCACAGCCTCAGAGCAATATGTCTTTGATTGCAAAAGGGCAGAGTCCACATCTCCGGTCGCTGTCGATCAACATTATTTACCAGAGTGTTCCAAAAATCCGGTTACATCGCCTCCGGCCATTAAGGAACTCGTCTTAACAGACTATGAAGATAGCTCTAACGACTCAGAAGTACAACGCCCGCAGCCAAAGCTTCGCTACGTCCACAGTCATAGAGACTGCTCGGTCGACAAAAATCTGCTCGAATATTATGAGAAAGAAGAACGGAAAGCTCGACAATACACCTTCGGGGATTGCCCTCGAACCTTTTCAGTGGACTCCCGATTCAACAATCATAGCTTTCAGTATCCTTTGACGGATTGTGATACCAATGGGAAGCAGATAACAAGATCTACATCTACTCCAAACATAGTCCCAGAATCATATGGAAGCAACGAGGTAGGATATGCTTATGATGTAAGCTATCTCACCCAGAGCCTCCGTGGCAGACAAAGCTCGGACGTGGGTGTCTTCACCAAAAGCATAAGCAACAATTCAGAGCCAGTACCCAAGCCAGCAATCGACAGCTACTTTTGCGATAAAAGCTATCTCACCAATATTCGGCATTCCACGGAAGGCCTTCCTACGCCTGGAAGTGATGAAAACGTAACGTCTTCTGAGAATGATTACCGTCGCCGTCATTTAAAAAGGAAAGCCGGTACTGCAGAGGCGGAAGAAGAGCGGAAAACGGAAGAAGGCAATGCTACTGCAGACAATGGGAGTAGTGGTGCAACGCCCTCGGATGCTCAGGTTCTGCTGGCTAGAATTCTAGCTGCTCAGAAAGAGAGGAATGCTAAGTCAAGGACATGGTCACGGAGAGGTAGGTTGGTGGATGGCTGTGATGAGGTACCTGATTCTGGCGAGTGGTTTGGGCAGAAGTTATATGTTGGAAAGACAAGGAAGGAGAGGAGCTGCAGCTCTCCTTTTGCGTTGACTTAGAGACATCGAGGCTGTAGAGTAAGAGTGCTTACTGGAAAGGCAAGACTGTCTTGAATATTGCCTAATTGGGGGGGTCGTCTGGTATAAGCAGACAGGTTGACGGCTGTTGGTTACAGGTTGTTGCACTCTTTATGCATTATATAAGTAGAGGGAAGTGCGTCGCTTCAAAACGAGACTTCCAACCCACAATTACTTCTGTTCTCAGAAGCATGGCTCACATCTGGTCTACTTGTTTGTTGCATTTCTTTTAGTATTCTCTCAAAATCAAGCTCAGAAGAACACCTTAACGTCCTCCTTTGCTAATCCACAATATGCTGCAGGATACAATACAGAGAGAAGGGAATAAAGATCTCCTTTCTTTCCAAGCCAAGCCAAGCCAAGCCAAGCCAAGCCAAGCCATGCCATAGCTCATCTCCACCTCTCTCTCCGCCCTTTATTCATGAGAAACTAAGCCAAGTCAAGCCAAGTCGATCCAAGCAAGCTCCCGTTTCGTAAATAGTCTATTGTAGTGTTGTGTTGTGTGGTGTGGTGTAGCGTATTTTAGTGCCATAAAGTTCATGCGTGAATCTCATTCATTACCAGTTCGTAGTCCAGCGAACGAATTTCATTAATGTATCGATCGTATCGTGTTTGGAAAGGGGGGCGGGGGGGCTCGTTAACCGACGGATTGGTAGAGGAGGAGGGGTTCGCCGACGTTTTCGATTTCGGGGATGGTGCATTTTAGGTCGAAGGCTTTGGAGAGGACGATTTTGAAGATCTGGGGTGGGGGGATAAGTTAGTATTTGGGTTTGGGGTTGGGTTTGGGAGGCAAGAGAGGGGTAAAGGAATGGGGGGTTACTTTTTGCACGTTGATACTGTGGCTTGTGCTACTGAAGATGAGACTTGCTCTCATTGCTTTTGCGAATCTGCGGGCCTTTTGAGAGAGGGGTATTAGTGGATGAATATTGATATAAAATAGTAGGGGCATTGAGTACCTGATTTGATATCTCTTCTTGGTCTTCCCTTGGAAAGTTGACAAAGTGATCATATTTTGTGCCAACTAGGAATGGGATTGCCGTCTTGTTGAAACCTCTGCCTTGCCGGTACCACTCTTTGATACTATTCAGAGTGCTCTTCCGGGTCAAGTCGAACATGAACAGGATCGCTACTGCGTCATTGCAGACCAGGGGTAACATGTTGACGAATTCCCGCTGTCCTCCCAAATCCCAGATTGAGAATGTGATTTCCGTGTTGCGTATCGAGATGGTCTTCTCCATGAAGTTCACGCCCAGAGTTTGGATGTAGTCCTCGTCCCAGCTGCCCTCGACGTATTTCACCATCAGGGATGTCTTGCCTATTTGTGCGTCGCCCACCATGCCTACTTTGATGACAACGCTGTTCTTATTCCGTCCCTGGTCCCCGCCTGCTGTCCCCCGAGCATTTGGATCCTGGTACGAGGACTGCATGTTGGAATAGCCGCCTGGTGCGCTTAATCCGGAGTTCGGGCGAGAGATGGACGGAGCGAAGGCTGTTGGAGGGGTAGGGTAGCGGGTTTTGGTATCGACGTCTGGGGTTGGAGGTGCCGAGTAGACTTCATGTGAAGGTGGGAAGCCGTCAGAAGATTGTGATTGTCCATGTCGTCGATCGCCGTGCGTGGGAGTGTGTTGTTGTGCTTCGTCTGTACCGCCTATTGTGTCATCCTCCCCTCGATCGTATGCCCCCTCAGCGTCCATAGTATCTTTTGCGTCGTGGAACTGAGCTGGCGAGCCCGCGGACAAGGTTGATGAATCCAGCTTGTCGGGTTTCCTTGCCGGAACAAGGAATGCTCGAGGCCGTGAAAGAGATAGGTATGGAAGGTTCGGTGCTGAGCGGCTAGGAAGCGAATTCAACACGAAGGCGTGGACAAGTTCATAGGGAAAGGAAGGGGGTTTGGTAAACCGTTGAGAAGGCAAAATCTGGGAGGGTCGTAATACTGCCTGGACTATGCAATGCAAGACGCAAAAGATGCCGGTTTAGGGAGAACTTGAGGTTATTCCGAAAGGGCAGGGCCTGGGTTTTGATGTACCTGGTAATCGAGTAGCGACCCCTGGCGTACTGTATTATTGACGGAGCGCGCCAATCTTCGGCTTGGTCGCGTCGAGGGACACGAACTGATTCGTGCGAACCCCACCCCACTTCATGATCACCCTGCATGAAATAGGTATGTTTTGCCAGCACTTTCTGTTTATATTTATGTTCTTGCACCACCACAAGTAGTAAACAACTTTTCGTAAATACCCAATTATTACAAGGCAAATGGGTGTGTTGTACTCTTGAGAATACGCCTCTCACCGACAGAAGCCTTTCGTCAAGTCCCAAAGCTCCGATATACGGTAGTATCATTCAGAAGCCCCTGCTTGTTGAATCCACGCGTGATAAACAATACAGGATATTTTTTCATTCATATATACTGGGTGTTACTAAATTCTACTTGGTATTTCAACTTTCTGCCGTACTGTTTTCGATATATTACCAGCATCTCTGTGTTGGCATTTGCTACTTCCCTTCAATGAGTAGTCAGCTAATACCACCTCACCTGAAGAGAATTAAAAGAAGTGTGAGGAGAGGAGCTATCCCCTTAGATGACTACCAGACCAGAACACTACTTCTTTCTTTAATCCGAGTGCCAACTTCTCCCAGCTCTTACTTTATCAAGCTTCCATCTGCTACTAGCCTCATATATGTCAACACTGTATTTGCGTGACTCAAGCCAACGCTGTACACATTATGTTTCCTTGAAAGTTTAGTTGCTTCTATTAAAGAATATCTTGACCTCTTAGTCCAGCTCTGATATAATATGACAACCATATATTGGTCACGTGAGAAATATATCCCAATGTCCAGTACCTTGGTGTTCTGCTGTATCAAAACATAACGGCATTATCACATGTTAGATAGGCCCCTTTAGCTTGAATGGGTACTAGCTTAGGAGGTTCTAGTATGCCTTTAATATCATAACCAAAACTTAAATCGAAATCTTCAAGTTATAACCCTCTTCCCTAGTTGACCAAGTCGGGCACACCAGGAGGCGGGAGTATACATTACATCGGCCTAATATGTTTTCAACTTCGAAGAAATTCATCTTACGAGCTAGTAAAGCGAATTCAACTTTGACTTCAGAATACCAACTCGCTCTCTACCTAGCTCTGCGCCACTTGGTTGATTGTTGTGCCCCTGCTTGACGCACGTATAGACCGTGGGAAAATGGGTGGATATAAAAGTTGAGTTCTTAAAACGTAAGCTAAAAGCTTATTATGGAATGGGATGAAGGTTTAATGGATTCCAGGTATCTGGATGTTGTAGTAATAATAATATAATAGTAATGTCAAATTGACTGCTATTATATAATGAAGTTCTCCTATTACGACACGCTGAGAAAGGACTAGCTCGTTGGTCTGGAGATACACCTCATAGCAGCCCAATTACACTGCTTGAAGCTCTGCTTGGATTCCAGCTCTGTAGAACGAAAGTGTCAACTAATTTTAGGAAGTAGTACCTATCCTCAAAATGTCCTCCTATGTGCAATATTGGTCGAGCTTTCCATTCGTTGTCGAGCGAGGACCTCGGAAGCTCTCTGGGAATGGATTTGGGTATCTTGGACGTGGAAAGATACTAACCATGTCATCTGATTCGAAAACTTCGACCCAAGAGAAAATTCTAGAGTTGCTTGTTGTTTGAAGTTGTTGCATCCATTCTGGTCTGGTGGGGTGTTCGCTAAATAAAATCCCGACAAGCCAAGTCCCGAGCCCGACAAGCCAAGCCCAAGCTTCCAGCAGAAATTCCAGGTCCTCAATCCCCAACACAACCACAACAACCATGACATCAATTGCACGAAGTCTACGCCCCGCGGCCTCACGGCTGATGGCGAGCTCCAGGTCCAGCCAGCCATGTCGATGCTCTCCCTTTGCAGCGCGCGCATTCTCGGCGTCCAGAGCAGGTAGGCCCAACTTATTTCATTCCCAGCTCCGATATCGAACGATACGATACGATACGTACCGATACTGACTGACATGAAATCACAGCACAACTCAAAAAGTACTCCAAGGACCACGAATGGGTTGAGCTGTCGGCCGACAACAAGACGGCTATGATCGGCATCTCGGAATACGCAGCCAATGCCCTCGGCGACGTGGTCTACGTCGAGCTTCCCACGGTGCCGCTGGAGGTCGCGGCGGGCGATTCCATCGGGGCCGTCGAGTCGGTCAAGTCGGCTTCGGATATCAACTCGCCCATTACGTGCAAGGTCACGGCGGTGAATTCGCTGTTGGAGGAGAAGCCGGGGTCGATCAATAACGGTCCAGAGGACGATTCGTCGGCGGGTGGCTGGGTTGCGAAGGTCGAGGTTCCTGAGGCTGGGGTTAAGGATTTTGAGGGCCTGATGGATGCTGAGACGTACAAGGAGTTTACGGAGGAATAGTGCGGTGTGAGTTTGGGGTTCGGGGCTGATTCTGAGCATAGAAGTCAACCTTCATGGTCATGATGGAGTTTATTGGTTGTAGAACACTACTTCGTGGACGGGAGCAAAAGATTCAACTTTTTCCACAGAAGCAAACCCCCCAGTCTATGTCGATTCGTCAAATACATTATGTTTATAAACCATACCATACCCTCAGGCGCCACCTCCTTCTGTAATAACCGGCCGGTTCAGGTTGATAGCTTCCAAGATCTTTGCTGCCCCCTTCTCCACCAAGTCTTGAGACAGCTTCCAGCCAAATTCATCTGCGTCTTTTTCGTTCAATACCTCATATAATCTTTCTGATTCCACAACTTCCGTTCCGTCAAGACTGACCACAATTGCTTTCATTAGTAGCTTTCCCTTTTCAATCCACGTCGTCTCGACCCCAATTGGTACACTGCACCCTCCTTCCAACGTCCGCATCAAGCTTCGCTCTGCAAGCCCTGCCAAGGTCGAGTCCTTGTGAATCAAGCTAGACAATATGTCAATGGTCTTGTAATCTCCCTCTCGAACCTCAATGGCGAGCGCTCCTTGACCAACCGCATGTAACAAGCCTCCGCCAGGTGTCTTGGAGTCCAGATACTGCGTGATGCGAGCCCCCAGATCCATTCGTAGAAGACCAGCAGCCGC
>QGML01000248.1:0-21720 GCA_007825375.1 Lachnellula willkommii | reverse complement strand
GCCTAGGACGAAGTAGTTACCCGCAAAGCCGCTACCATGCTGCGCAGGCACCTTCTAGCCCTTCTCCAACCGGGGTTGCAAAATAATTGAGCCTTCTAGTGCCACCCACCCCCAGTCCTTTGAGCTGTACGGACTGTACTCGAGTAAGTAACGGCCTGCACCGTGGTGTAAATTTATTTCTTCCCTACGGACCATGGACCATGGACCATGGACCATGGAACCTTGAGTTCTAGCCGAGTTCGGACAAGAGGGCGTGGGCGTGGCGTTTGGGGTGATGGATGGTTGGCTGTTTCTTGCAAATCCGACATGCTGGGTGAGGCTCGAGGCATAATTTACATACGAGCATACCTAGGTAAAGTAGCCGATCTACAGTCCAAACCGCCCGCCCGCTCCCATCTTGAATGCTTCAAGAGATCTTACAGTGCTCTGGTAGAGTTTTCGTCGTCAGGGTTGTCACGTTGTCCAGTGGCTACGGTACTTATATCGTAGCCCCCGGGTCTCTTGGAGATTTGCGGAGTCTCATTGGCTTGTCATCCCAGTCCTGACAGCCGTTATGCATTGACCCGCAGAAAGTACTGTATGTATAGCCCTAGCAATAATGCAGTTATTCGAGCGACACTGACCCAGCCTCGATCTTTCCGCTTGCTCCCCTGTGATACTCCTTTGATCTCCATCAGGTTTAGTTGAGATCGATGCACCTCGCGAACTTCGCAACAGCCCTGTCCAAATTCTCACCAATTCTTGTTGGCCCCCCATTAGTCCTGCTTCATCTGAGTATCGGATGATTGCGCCGGCAGCAGGCCCCAACATCCCAGTCACACCCTCATCTTACCCATCGTCCTGCACGGGGCTCTCGATAGAGTGGAGTGGTCTCCAGCATCTTTGCTGCAGCATCACTGCCATTTGCCAATCCCCACAGAAGCCACACACGGGAGCTCTACACGACACTAGTCTTTGAACCGGGTTTCCTTTCTGTTATCATTCTTTCTTGTGGCTAAGTCCATCTCTCATGTTTGCAAACTTCGTGCACTTGCATTTTGTTGCTTCTTTTCACCTAATCAAAAGTTTTCTTTCTACCTTTTGGCTGTGCGTACAAGAAACTACAACTTGCTCTTCTCTGGTCCCACCAAGTATAGCCCTGGAAACAACCGTGCTGCCCCTGTTCTTCTTGCTCAGCATCGATACGAGTAATTCTCCGCTGGTGCCACGCCTGTTATCGGCGCGGTACAGTACTAAGCCTGCCTCAGCGGCAGCGTGTGCATCGGCAGGGTCTTGCAAAGATCCAGGGTTATAGAGCTCTTGACCTTGTCATGGTGATCATATTCCCACATCATATCGAAACCCCTCAACGTTGCTGTATATCACCCGCGGCTCTGTCGATCGAACGTGGAAAGCAGGACAGCAGACCCCGTCCAACTTAACCCTCAGATCTCCTAAACAGGAAGCAGCACGTCATAAAACAGAAAAGTAATTTATCCTTCATTTGGACGACGCAGGATACCCGCCACAACTGTTTAAGGACTGGATCCATCCTTGACTTCCAAGCCGCCTCACCTCAGTTATTGACCGTGTGGTCTGTTAACTGTCAGTTCGAACTTCTGAAAGTATCATCTGTTTTGAGCCGGAATTCGCGTTCTGAAGCACGCCCAGAGTCTTCAGATCCACCCAGTTTGATCTACGGCCGAAGTTACGATTCAATCGGACAGCCTATTTGTTTATAGTTGGAGGTGAAGTCTCGAGTGGCCTTCTTTGGCTGATCTCCAACACTTCTCCAGACGTTAGGAAAGGACTCGGCGTTCCCATCTACAAATCGATCGTTAGGATTTCCAGCGATCTAACGCTCATCCGGCACATCTTCTCAATAAGCCTCATGTTCGTCTCTGGTCTATGATCAGCCATTATTCAGCGCGGCCCCTACTTTCGTTCATCCCAAGGCATCGTGCCATAAGCGCACATTCTCCTCTCACCACGACAGGAGCCCGGGTTTCCCCCAAGTAGCATACGGGATCGATTTCCAAGTCCTCTATATCAGAAGGAAACACATCTCTCAATGCTTGTCACACGGCAATGTGATACAGGAAGGAACACTTGGTCTTCTAGTAAGCTCGAGGCGATCTATCACAACTCAGCGTCTCCACGCATGTCGAACTTTGAGCCACTACCAACGCAGCCGGACTGGCGGGAACAGTACTCATCATTTCCCCTCCCAGGAGAGAACGGTCTACTTCAACCATCTTTCGATCAAAGCACCACATCAAACGTATCAGAGAGCAACCAGAATCAGCAACAAAACAACACAAGGCCTACATTAGGACACCGCCATAGCCTGGGACCTTTGCTGCAGGACGTTCCTCAGCCAGCTCCAGCCATAGAAAGACCGGACTCTGCGCCGGGAGATTGTGGTCATCAAGCAAACCCTATTCGGGACGACTCTCTGGTTTCCACAGAATCAACCGCTCTTTCACTTGCCTCGGGATCGAACCCACTAAGTTCAGCATCCAGCGCGCCAGCCCAACAGGGGACTTTGGCAAACAGCGAAGAAGGTAGTGGTGGACCTCAAAGTGAAATCAAGGATGAAGAAGATGACGATGACGATGATGATGAGATGCTTGACCCGGAGGAGGGTGCTCCACCGCAAACTGCGGCAGAGCGGCGAGCAGAGCGAAGAAAAATGAAGCGCTTCCGGTATGTTTTTCTTCTCAAGCGCATGATTACGAGCGCGAGTAATTGGGCGAACCCAAGTTGACATTTATCTAGTTTAACACATCAGCAAACGCGGTTCCTAATGAGTGAATTTGCCAAACAAGCGCATCCAGACGCGGCGCACCGAGAACGACTTTCGAGAGAGATTCCAGGTTTGAGTCCTAGGCAGGTACAGGTTTGGTTTCAGAACAGGTAGGTGAAACGACTCAGGAGTTTTGATGGGCTTGGGACATAGATTGACGAATTCTAGGCGTGCGAAGATAAAGCGGTTGACAGCGGACGATCGCGAGCGCATGATGAAAATGAGGGCTGTGCCAGACGACTTTGACAATGTGCAGGCTCTGCACTCTCCCTATGGGGCTGTTCAAGGCATCGGTACACCGATGCAGTCACCAGTCGACTTCGTCCCAGGATACCCTGATCATATGATGCGGCCTTTGATGGTCGATACCATGAGGAGAAACGATCACGATGACCATATTTCCTCAACTGGTCTGAGTCCAGCCTTTGGCCATGTAGGATTCGCACCTACGGGATCGATGAGTTCCCCCGATGTGCTCTCGCCGTTATCTCTGAACTCCAGCGACCGATATTTCCCGGGCAGTAGTCATCTCTCGAGTCCGATGAGTGCAGGGCCAAGGAGCTCAAACCCGTTCGATCGACAAAATAGCTACCAAGCGCTTTCTCATTCCAGACAGCTCGTTCGCCCTTTGCAACCCTTACAACTGCGCGAAACAATGTCCAGATCGCGGTCTGAATCGATCCAGTCTCCTCTGAGGTCGAGCATGTCATGGAAAGGGGAAAATATCGACTACAATAGCTACAACCCTGGCCAGGCTAGTCCCCAATTGAGCGGACGCCAGCAGTCTGCGTACCAACCAGACCAGATTGGCAATAGTTCCAGCAATACGCACCAATATGAGGCCAATGCGTTTTCCAGTTCGTCCCAATCTTCCCCCTTTAGTCTCATACCTTTGATGGAGATCTCAATGTGCTGACTATTTTCAGACCCAAACCAGAGCTCACCTACTCAAATGACGTACTCTCCGTCCCACAGCGGCCCTTCGTCTTCAGTACAGCAGTCAGGACCATCCACAATATCGCGGCTCCGTGGGTCATCCTCGGCTTTCCCCCCTAGTCTAGATCTGCGAAACCAATATCGACCACTTCAAACACAACACAACTCTTCGCATAGCGCGACACCACGAAGCAGTTCATTTGCTAGCGCCTTTACAGGTGGATATGCGAGTGCCCCTTTGGCTGCGCCCGTCGACTTCTCGTTGCCACGGACTCCTGCCGATGGTAGCCATGGAAGCAGGAATTTTAACATTCCCCAAACTGCGCCAATGAACCCCCCACAGGATTTTACGAGCGCTTATAATTCAACCATGAGTCCAGCAAGAGCGCAACACGGTGATAGAAATTTTGGGAGTCAGGGGCAAAATAACCAGGATCAGGGGAGTCAGGGGCAAGGACAAGGGTCTGGTCAGGCCGGGGACCAGCAGCAACAACAGTCTAAAGGTAGTGAGGAGACATCCTACCTGAGCGGACATAAACGAAAGAGAAGTTTCACGATATCTGGGCCATTCGAAAGCCCATGAATAATCATTTGATGGGGGGCATATTCGACGGGGTATAATGCTTGACATGAAGGCATCGCAGAAAATCATCAATCACCTTCCACGACGTATATGACTTGTTTTTTGAAGAAGACTTGTCCTAAAAGGACTCGCCAAATATCAACGAAGAGCTAGGCGAGATCGGTCGCTTTACCCCTGAATATTTCCTTCTCGGTGCTATGTTCGCTTCTCCGCCTCTATGAGCATTATTTTCAGATATTAGTGTTTTAGTAATGAACGGGGTGCTATGTATGAGGGCAAAAGGGCCAAGGGCGAGAATAAGAAGGAAAATGGGGTTGGTCGCAGGAAAATGGGTGTAATGGGGACGCCTGTATTTTGTACCCGAACCTACACATCAGCGTGCAGTGCGCCGCTTTGCTTATGAATGAAGGCCAGGGAGCCAGTTGTGTATATTAGTTCATTTTTGGTGAGAGCTGGCTCGGGGCGTGTCTGTAAATATATTTCCGAATCATGATGTCTTTAAACAAGCCCTCGACTTGAGATTGATGAACCACACTTGCGGTGCGTACTGATGGGAGATGTAATGAGATAAAGCAATGCAAAAATTAGACAACATAAGTTTCTTGGAATATATTTCAGGTAGAAGCTGATTTCTAATAGTCGTAAAATCTGTGGTGGTGTTAGCTGTTGACCTTTTCAAATTGGCATGTAATTGAACCGACCCCTTTCCACTCTTTTTCCCCAACCAGCCTGCATCAACCATTTTCCTCAGAAGGACGCTAGGTCTGTATTTTGAATCTCCAGTTTCTTCGTATAATACCTTCATAATAGCCAGACAGGTGTCAATTCCGATAAAGTCCGCTAACTGTAAAGGACCCATAGGTACATTTGTGCCATTCTTCATAATGGCATCAATGTCGTCTCTGCCACCAACACCAGTTTCCAAACAGATGATTGCCTCATTGATATATGGCATTAGGATTCGGTTTGCAAGAAATCCTGGCGAATCCGCGGATTGTGATGGAATCTTGCCTATAGCCTTGCAGAAAGCTATCGCGGTATCAATTGTCGCTTGGCTTGTTTGCAGACCGGTGATGATTTCAACGCCCTTTTGAATTGGGACGGGGTTCATGAAGTGCGTTGAAATCACACGTGATGAAGCTGATGTGTCCGTTGGGTCCTTTGTCGTCGATGCTGCTATTCTAGTGATGGAAATAGAGGATGTGTTGGTAGCTAGGATGGCATGGGAAGGACATATCTGCGCCAGGGCTTCGAATATAGAGAATTTGAGGGAGGGGATTTCGGGGACGGCTTCAATCACGAAGTCTACATCTGCAAGGGAATCCATGGATGTGGTGGGACTGAGGAGGGATCGTGTCTTATCGGACTGCTCTTGTGTGAGACGTTCTTTCGAGACGTCTCTGGCTAACAACTTGTCTGCAAAATATATGCTCAGCCCCTGCTAATCCATGGATATCGGGAAGTAGGGTCATACCGGCGAATTTAAGACCTTTATCGATTGAAGCTTGGCTCGTATCAACCAGAGTTACTGGCACGCCAGCCTTCTGCGCGGCTACCAATGCTATTCCCAGACCCTATATTCACATTAGCAACATGCATCTGACAAGAAAGAAAGGAAGTATAGGCTCACCATCTGTCCAGCTCCAATGACGCCGAGGCGCTTTACCTCTTGGGCAGCAAGAATTGGGCTTGAACAGAAGCATCTGGACTGTGTAGCACGTCTCAGGAGCTGCCTGCGAAGGATGGGTGAGATCATACTGTCGATATATAGAGGATATCAACGAGGATGTCAGTGAAGAGCGGCGGAGGCAGAAATCTGGAGGTTCTCAGACGTCAGGGCGGGGCGTACCTCCGTACGGTAGCTTCCCCGGGATTTGCTTGTGCACCTCGGCTCGGCCTCGGCTTTGATTTTCGTCTGCGACCGGGATTGCTGCGCTAAAGTTTACAAGTACCTCCGTAGTACAGGGAACGCGTCGCGTAAACTTGAAAGCGCGTATAGTGAGAATTTCATGTCTGAACCGCAAGATCAACAGCAAATATGGAATTCGCAGACGGCAAGAGAGACGTTGTCGACCCCGAGGTGCGGGCGTATGTATCAAGTCTTGTCACCGCAGTAAGTATCAATTACCCCTTTGTCCCGCGGTCTCTGTGTGCCCTTCTGACGCGTCCAAGCTTGGAGGAAGCGGTGCAGACGAAGACGGTCGATATGTACTCGGAGACGATGCTTTGGCGTGTCTTCGAGATCTCAAGAAATGGCTGAAACTATACGACGAGAAAGCGAATCGATTGGACGTGGCAAGGTGTTTAGCAGAGTCAAATCTCGTGGGAGGAGACTTGCTACAGATTCTGGCAGCTTGGCCGGAAAATGCTACGGATGATCGATTGAAGTCGAAGATAGCCCTGGCGTGTCTGGAACTTTTGGTGCCGCTGACATGGCCTCTCGACAAGAATTCGAAAGAGATGACCGTCAACCACCACCGACATGTTCCCTACCTCGAAATCGCGCGGCTGGGATACAAGCGTTCAATCATCAATTTCGACGGAGCCAGAATACTCCATACCGCGATACGATGTGCTCTACCCTCGATGGCTGTAGATATGGGTGACCGGAGTACACGAGATGAGGGCATCATCAAGCTACTACTTTATTTCGTACGGAATATTGCTATGATTGCTCCACCTCCAAATGTCCAATACGAAGGAGACGAAGCAGAAATCTCGAGATCCGCCACAATCGATGCCTTTGACTACCAGGATGTTTTTCACCTACTATTAACGGTGTCATCCACAATTGGGGAAGATTACAATACCCAGGATGTTGTGGTGCTGGATATACTTTTTCACCTGATCAAGGGGGTAGATATTGAGAAACTCTTTCTCGATGAAAAGGCAGCCGACAACAGTAAGATGGACGAACTAGTACGACTACGAAAGAAGGAGGCAGCAATGCTACGAAGCTATCAGACAAACGCCCCGACAAGACACAATCGATTCGGTGCCATGGCCTGGCTTCAGCGAGAGGACGCAAAGATGACGACAATCTCAGGCCAGGCTGCTGTAACGGATTCTTCGAGGGGTTTGGCCAAAATGGATGCCACCAAAAAGTTCAAGCCTCCACGCCGAGCCTTGAAAGGAGACAACGGACCTATGGATTTTGACACCCCTGTTCATCTCAGTGTGCAGGCAACTAAGCATCTCCGCGCATTTGTTGAAGAATTTCTGGATTCGGGCTTCAACCCTCTTTTCAACCACATACGCAAAGCGATTGACCGAGAAGCAGAGCGAGTTCTTGAGTATCATCCGCGACAGTTTTTCTACTTGATCTCCTGGTTTCTCGAGGCTGAGCGAGTCAGGAGAAGGAACAAGAAACCTTCGAAGGTTCAAAAGAGCGCGGTCTCGGAAGAAGTGGACAGCTACTCCCTCGTTGCCAGTGTTTTGAACCAGGAGATGTTTGTTACGCTAAACAGAGCCATGGACTACACATTCGAGCACAAGTCATGGCAGGATCTTAGCGCAGCTATGAAGTGCTTCACTCAAATTCTCCTAACTGTCCATGACATGTCGGAATCACCTCTTGAAGACGACCAAGAAATTGCCGAAAACATTCTTAATCGTATATTCTACGAAGAAACTACGCATGATAGAGTAGCAAACATCACGCGTACCTACAAGGACCAGGGATTTGGATATCTGGATTCTTGCACTGAACTCTCCCACCACTACCTTCGTATTCTTGAGCAATATTCAAAACAGAATGTGGACCTCCAAGTCAGATCACGGCGAAGGGTGCGGCGAAAGAAGAAGGCTGCTAGAGCTGCTGGACAAGACGAAGCTGATGACGATATCGTGGATGAATCGGAGGGCGAAGATACAACTAGAGCTGAACGCACTTCGCACGAGCGGAAATTCGAGTTCAAGCGCTTTGCTGCGCGCTTTTTGTCTCAAGGATGCGTTGATACTTTCGTTACCTTCGTAGCCTACTACAACGACCTGAAGTCTTCACAGCTGAAGAGGGCACACCGATTCTTTTACCGAGTTGCGTTCAAGCAGGAGATGAGTGTAATGCTCTTCCGAGTCGACATCATTGCGCTTTTCTACAAGATGGTCAAGGGCCCCGAAGGCTTAGACCCACAATCAAGCAGTTACAAGGAATGGGATGAATTCGTCAAGCAGATTTTGAAGAAGTGTACGAGGAAGATTCAGGAGCGACCTGAATTGGTGGTCGAAATGCTCTTTTCGAAAATCAACAGTACTGCACATTATCTTGAGTACGGATATGAGAAGCAGACAGTGACGGCGAAACCTCGCGCAGCGGCCGAACTGGAAGTCAAAGGAGCTAAAGAATGGGAGGAACAGGTTGCCATTGTTGTTGGTGCCTTGCTAGATAAGAATGAGGCCGACCATTTACAATGGGTCAAATCACAACTTTCTTCAGCTGAAAGCGAGCGGAGGAGTTGGGAAGGAGCGAATGCTGCATTACCATCAGTTGAGGACGACCCCTTTGCAGAGCCTGACGAGACACCAGCGGTGCAGGTAGAGCCGCCCAAGGCTCCTTCAATCCGTAAGTTTTTTTTGTGCGTTTGTCGATATTTAGTTAATGTGCGATAGTGATAAAACCTGGCGATGATGCCCGCAAGCTTGCCATGTTCAAGAATGGGCATCTTCGACTTCTCATGACTCTGATCGGTTTTCAAGTCATTGGAGTAGCTGATGACCCTGATGCGTCATGGATTATTCCCTCCGACCTGTCCGCCGACCAGTTGAAACAATCGCTAGATTTGATTAAGAAATCTGAATTCTCCCCACCTGTTTTCGACGATGGCCAAGAGGCAGGAGATTTCATTAGACGCAAATCTGCAGGCACAGCAAGTAGGAAACGGGCCACTTTTGACGACGATGATGGAATCGATGATGAAGACGATGAGGATCTCTTGTTCCCTGCAGGAGGACCAACCCCGATGAATAAGTCTGATGCTCTGAAAGAACTGAAGAAGAACCGTCGGCGGAGAAATAAGGAGGGCACAGAAGACGCTGAAAGCCGCGGCTTGACAGACGAACAACTTCAGGCACGCGCCGAAGCTCGACGGCTAAGAGAGCTGGAGAAGAATCGAAAAATCAAGAGCGCACTCTTTGTGACAGCGAGCGATGATGAATCTGATGGAGAGAACGATGCAGAGTTCTTTGCTCAAGAGAAGGAGAGACAGGCAGCCAAGATCAAGACTATGAAAGCGCTACTAGGCGTGCCAGACAAGCCTAGGAAGAGGCTTTCGAGTGCTATGTCGGGGGAGAGCGACGACGATGATCTTCTAATGAGCGCGGCTGCGCTCCCAAGCAAAAAGCGGCGGTCGAGTGCTATTCCGGCGGATAGTGATGATGATGATGATGACGATCTTCCGATCAACCGTGGACGATCTTCGTCTACGGTGAAGGATGATGGGCTTGCGGGGTCTGAGGACGATGCCACGGATACACCGCTGTCGAGTCCACATGTCCGGTCATCGCAAACGAAGAAACGAAAGGTTGTGGGTGATGAGGATAAAGAGAATTCAGTACCTGGGACTCTAGCTGCTTCTGCTTCAACGAAGGACACAGCGATGGTATTAGACGAGGATGATGAGGATGAAGAAATGCCTTTGGTTCGACAAGCAAGGCAGAGAGTCCGGGCAGGGTTTATTGTGGATAGCAGTGATGAGGAATAATGATTGTGATTTGCTGGAGTACTGGATACAAGATTTGGGGCGTTAGGTTTATGCTACTGTTTGAATAACAAATGAACCTCTTTATCAAGACAAAGTTATCTAACTAATGTATGAAAAGTGACAACTGGAAAAGGGGTCAAATACCCCTCCTCTTCAGCCTCGTCCTAGCGCGCTAAAATCCCTTCTCTGTAAGCGACAAATACTGTACCCACCCCACCGCCTCCCTTTGTTCCTCTCCTTTTCCATAAACATCTCCTTCCTCACCACAGTGTTTCAATCCTACCAACCGCTACGACATGGCCTCAATATCACAGCGATCATAGCGCTAACTACCTAGGAAGATAAAGCAAGCATCATGGCGGCCGACTCCCACATCAACCACCAAGACGCACGTGATTACTGGCAGTCCATCGATGCGGACGTCAATGGAATGCTAGGCGGCTTCCCGTACATTTCCAAGGTTGACTTGCAGGGCAGTAAGAGCTTTCTGGTTAAGATTGGGGTTGCGGGGAAGGGGAAAGAGAAGGTTGAGAGGGCGGTTGATTGTGGTGCTGGGTGAGTTTTTGGTGAAGCTTTTTGTTTTTGTGTTTTTTGGAGTTTTGTGTGGCGGCGTTGTTTAAGTCTGATCAGGCTGGATTGGAAATTTTTTGTATGGGGTGGGCGAGATTTGATTTGTGCATGAGATTCCTGTTTGCAACGGCAAGCATGACACTCGTTGTGACCAACGGCGCGAATATCTTGCAAGGCAAGCATATTTAACCCGCAACATGCTTACCTTTCACTCAACTTTCCGATCGTATAATTCTGCGTCACCAATCCTGATACCTTGCACAGAATCGGCCGCATCACAGAAGGCCTTCTCCTCGCCACAGCCACAACTGTCGACGTCGTCGAGCCCATTGCCAAATTCTCCGACGCCCTAGCCAACAAAGCCGGCATCGGCGAGATCTTCAACGTGGGCCTCGAGTCCTGGGAGCCCACCGTCAAATACGACCTGATATGGAACCAATGGTGTCTGGGCCACCTTACTGACGACCAGCTTCTCGCGTACTTGGAGAAGTGCGGGCGTGTGCTGAAGGAAGAGGGGTTCGTGGTTGTGAAAGAGAACATGGGTACCGTGGGCGAGGATGTGTTTGATGAGATCGACAGCAGTGTTACGAGGTATGTCCCATGCGGGGTGAGGTGTGGTGTGGTTTGAGAGATGTTAATGTCGGCAGGACGGATGAAAAGTTTCGGGGGATTTTCGAGAAGGCGGGGTTGAAGATTAGGAAGACGGAGATCCAGAATGGGTTGCCTAAAGAGTTGTATCCTGTGAGGATGTATGCGTTGCAGCCAGCTGGGGGGTCTTAGGTTCGAACATCTTCGTTTTGCTGAGCTTTCAGAGCGTCTGGAGTTAACGCCCGTTTGAATCTTGGGGTTTGAGCTTGGGATAGATCTAGAACGCTTGATTGCGTGGGCATGAAGGACGAAGGCATATCACGGGCGAGTATGGCGCAAATCCATTACTTGGAAAGTCATTAGGTTGCCTCTTTTGGCTAACTTGTGATTTCGAGAGGTGGACATTCCTTTTTAACGAACTGTCAGGATTAGCTCTGCAGCAGTGCACGAGAAGGGAAGGTGCGTTGAAGTCTGTGCAGAACGAGGAGGGGAAACGCATTGGGGGAAGCACTGAATTCGAGTCGTTCACATGACAGCCACTTTTGTTTCATGAATAATCTTCCTCTTTGGCTTCTATATGTACTATTTGTTTGCTCTTTCCTCCAAACCAGAGGTGAGAAGCAAAGGGAGGAAGTTCTCGTTACTACCGTGAAGCATAAAATTACATAATACGACGTGTCATTGAAGGCAAGTGGCCAGCCGCAACGGCTACATATCTAGTGGATGAGCAGTTCTAAAGGTCGTTCTACCCATCAGCACATTGAAAATTTATTACTGTCCACAAACACTTTGTTACCCTGCCTTTCGATACTTCCACCGAATGATTTCATTACGCCCTCGCTCCCCTCGTTTCCAGCTTTGACCATAGAATGCACATACCCACTGAACCTGTCACTATCCACGTGTAGATAGCTACTCGTCCCGCGCACTTCTGCCCCAATGGACTTCATCACGCCCTCACTCTCCCTGTTCCCCACCTTCACATCAGAATGCACGTACCCGCTCCTTCCCGCATACCCTAGATCGGCAAACCCACCCCTCTCATACCGACTCAGCAGCTCTACTGCAACCTGCGTCGCCAGTCCCCTGCCTCTGTGCTCAGGCAACACATACAGCGTCGCCAAACTGCCGTCGATTCCCAGATACCCCCACGCGGCTAGCTTCCCGTCTGAATCCATGATCCCCACGTTTGCTTGCCCCTTCAGCGTTGATGGCTCCCGTGGTACAGCGGATGTGGAGACCACGATGTCTAATTGGTCTTCTGGGACGCGGCTCACCGAGTATCCTGCAGGGAGCGGCCGCCTGGGCTTGGAAGAGACGGTAGCAGTCGGCACGATCCAGAAATTCCATTTGGTGATATATGGAATGCCGCCACGGGTTTCGAGGAGCTGGGTGAGCGAGGTGGTGATGCTGTCGTGTAGACAGGAGAATTTTAGACGTTGGTCAAAGGGCCATCCTGGAGCTTCTGGGATCTCGGTCGCCCTCAGGTATATTATTGCGGAGTGGACATGGGTGTTGAGTATGTTTTGCTGGGAAGTTGGAAGAGGGGTGGGGAGAGTAGCTAGGTTATTAAAGATCCATACTTGAGACTCAGCACGGCGCGACCGGTCTGAAAACAAGATTGTGTAGACCTCGGGAACTGAAGCAGAGGAACCTGGAGCTGGAGGTGGAAACGTAGCGGCGAATAGACAGTGGCGGGAAGGCAGATTATGAGGGGCCTGGAGCCGGTTGTAGATGGGATTGCTATGCGGAAGGTGTTGCTGGAGAATTGGAAGAAAGGTCGAGAGTGCCGTCTCCTGGAGGTGTCGATAGAATTTGACAATTTCTTTTGCAGCCATCTTGATCTATCGGTAGTTGGACCAAAATGTTCAGAACTATGAATTCGAACCTTTTGAAACAGTTTGACGATTGCTTACTTGAGCAATGCAACTCAGGTTCGGTATTTTGCAGTATAAGAAGACGATTGGAACAGAAATTTATACCTTTAAGTACTACATAGCAGGAATGACTCACTCAACCAGAATTGAGGTCAAAGTGATAGTGATGGTCTACATTTGAGTCACGAGAAGTTGACATCTGGCCTGGAAAGAGAAGTGGGGGGATCACGTGAGTTCAACTACGTAGTCTGTTTCGATGTTTCTTTCCTCCTGAACAAACAAACGACACTGGCATCAGTCGACATCGTCGTGGGTCATTTGCAATTCATTGCACTCCATTACAATGCAGATATTAAAGGTAAACCTTTCATTGCATCGTACCACTGGAATATACAAGAAATAGGCGGCCTGCTTTACAGTATCCGAGTCGTGCCTGCCACACTTTGGAGCACGCAAAACATTACACGACCTGCCTGGTGTTCATAGGAAACACCCACCGAACCGTTGAGATGCTCAATTCGCTCATAGCAGTTGCCTTATTTCATTCACGGCGCGGGTGTGATCGTGACCAGCGCAACAGCCAAGTTTTCTAGTTTACAAAACAACAGTAAATACTCGACGCCTTCCACTCTTATTCTGCTTCATCACCTTTTCTCTCAAACAAACGTTGGGTCCTATTCGTCAATTATGTTTTTCCCTTCTTTGGTCGTTCTTCTCAGCCTCTGCGTTGCGGTTCAAAGTGCGGCTGTCCCAAATACCCATGTCGTGCACGAGACGCGAGATATTTCAACGAGCAGGTGGTTAAAGCGAGACAGGCTTTCCTCCAATGCAGTTCTGCCTATGAGGATTGGGCTGAAACAGCAAAATCTAGATCGAGGCCATGATTATCTTATGGATGTGTCTCATCCCGAGTCCAAGAACTATGCAAAACATTGGACCCCCGAGGAAATCATTGATATGTTTGCCCCTGCGCAGGCAACCATCGATACCGTCAAGGAATGGTTGACTGACTTCGGCATTGATGCTACACGTATTACTAATTCTGACAACAAAGGTTGGTTGGCTTTCGATGCTACTGCTTCTGAAGCGGAAGCCCTGCTCCATGCAAAGTACCATTACTACGAGCATGTCGAGGGCCATTTGACTCCAGCATGCGAAAGGTACGTATTAAGGCTTTGTCATGTGGCAATAGTTGACATGAACGCAGTTACCACGTTCCAAGGGATATCCAAGAGCATGTCGACTACATTACCCCAGGCGTCAAGCTTCTTGCACCGAGGAAAAGGGCCCATGATAAGCGCCGCGTTTCCATAAGTTCCAGTCAAGGTGATGCAACCATCGCCCCTCTCAGGGTGTTGTGTCCTCCCGATTCCAATATTACTGCTGCTGGAGAGCTTGCAAACTGTGACAAGTCTATTACGCCTGCTTGTATAAGAGCTCTATACGACATTCCTGAGACCCCAGAATACCCAAACGGAAACCCCAGATCTGACAATTCTCTTGGAATCTTCGAAGAGGGTGACTTTTACGCCCAAGCAGACCTTGACCTCTACTTTTCAAGTTTCGCACCTCGCATTCCTACTGGAACACACCCAACTCTAGCTTCCATAGATGGTGGGAAAGCACCGGTTCCTGTCTTTGAAGCTGAAGGGGAATCGGACTTGGATCTCGAAATCGCGTATCCTTTAATTTATCCCCAGAAAATCACGCTTTATCAGACAGATGACAGGCAGTATGCTCAAAGCGGCCCTGGGATACCTAAGGGGGGTTTCAATACATTTTTAGATGCGTTAGATGGGGTGAGTGGGCTTCTATGGTAATATGAACGAGCAGCTAATGGACTTGATAGTCATATTGTACATACTCGGCATTCGGAGAGACGAGGAATGATCGTAGGTGCTTCCAATCGTTTCATGCATACTAGGGGACCATAACTTATGTTATTATTCTCTAGCAAGCCTTGATCCAAAATATCCAGATACTCTGGACTCAGGAGAGGACGCATACAAGGGACAACTCCAATGTGGTATTTACAAGGTACTTATGAGGCAGCCTTGGAATCCTTAGTATGATGTTAATGTTTGGGACAGCCTACAAATGTTATTTCTGTCTCGTATAGTGACCAAGAAGCAGACCTGCCCGCGTATTATCAACAAAGACAATGCAATGAGTAAGTGCTGCTTCTGGAAACAACGTTTATGTTAAACTAAATCATATAGGTTCATGAAACTCGGTCTCCAGGGCGTGTCCATATTCTATGCCTCTGGAGACTATGGAGTCGGAGGACCTTCTTGGCATATGAATGAAAGTGATTTAAGTGAAAGTGGCTGTATAGGTGCCAACTATACAGTCTTCAGTCCCACGTGGCCGAATAGGCAAGCCGGGATATCCTCAAGCATAACACAGGCTAATTGTCTTCCTAGTTGCCCATACCTGACCAATGTTGGCGCCACAAAGGTATACCCCGGGCAAACAACCAAAGACAGCGAGAGCGCAGCAGTTAATTCTGCCGACGTTTTTGGGAGGGTTTTCGCATCTGGTGGAGGTTTCAGTAACCTGTATCCCATACCCGACTATCAAAAGGACGCTGTGGCAGATTTCTACAAGAACCATAATCCAAAGTACCCATACTACACAACCGGGGTTGTGGGTCAAGGTGGTGGACTTTACAATCGCAGTGGGAGAGGGTAAACGCGCCTTCTAGCCTCGTATTGTATAAACGCTAAACTTCGCTCTAGATATCCCGATGTCGCTGCAAATGTATAGAGCCATCCTCATCTCTACACGCATCTCAATAAACAATGCTAACTTTAGAATTCAAGGGTGACCATATTGCCTTCTTCCAAGCTGGTTCTCTCTTACCCGTCAGCGGAACAAGCGCTTCCACGCCCATCTTCGCAAGTATCGTCAACCGCATCAACGAGCAGCGGCTCAATGCTGGCAAAAATGTCATCGGATTCATTAATCCGGCTCTTTACGCGAACCCCTCCATGCTGAACGATATTACCAGTGGGAATAACCCGGGCTGTGGTACTGAAGGCTTTCAGGCTGTTCCTGGTTGGGATCCTGTCACTGGGCTAGGTGAGTGCTACTTCTACCTTCAGATGAGTGGGTACTGATATTGCCACAGGAACTCCAAACTATCCAAAGATGGTGTCATACTTCATGAGCTTGCCGTAATTGGAATATTGGAGATTGGAGATTCATGGCAGGTGCCCACTTACTCTGATAGACTCATAGCCAGTAATGAGATATGGCCCTTACCATTAGGGAACATGATAATGACAAAGAGCTTTTCTATCTCGCCGCTCACTATACTGCACCAACGCTTGGGCACATTGTGAGACGTGGCCTGGATGAGTGAGGTGTCGCCTTGCCTGCCGTTTAAAACAGGAAGTGCCTCTACTCTACTGTTCCTCTTACTTACAGTTTGTATGTGACTAGGGAGTTGCGGAAGATCACCCCGCGATGTTTCGACTTGCGCCCCTCTGACGACACCTTGGGAAGGTGCTGCAAATACAACCAAAGAGTTTGTGCACAGTGTGGTCTTGAAGACGGAATAAGCGGCCGATCTGCTACTGCTAGACTCCCAGATTCGAAAGACAGGTAGCGGGCAAGGATAATTTGGCCATCAGATTAGTTTTGGTTGATGTGCCAAATCTAGTTCTTTCGCACAATACCCGCATCTTCATAACGCCTCTAACGCCCAATAACTGACCAAGGTCCCCTCCATGCCAATGTTACCCAATCTCAATGCAATTGGCAGAGACGCTAAAATTACAACATAAATCTAAGGTATCTCCAATAACTCTATGATCTTCTCACGAATGGCTCTCTGCCTCCTGAAAACAGACTACTGTGGTCGCCACATCCCGAACAACTACACTGCCCCTTTTCCATTGGATTTTGAATCCGCATCCTGCGGTGGAATGTTCCCATGCTTATCATCGCCCTCACACCTCTCCCGCTCAAGCTTCATTGGCATAATCATAGCCAGCTCCGGGCAGTAATCGAAGTTTGCCTTCCGCTTCTCCGGGTCTTTCCATACATCATCTGCAAGACTGTTGCCCATATCTCGGATGTGATAGCCCATAGGTTTCTCAAACCAGGTATCCTCGACCGAAAAGTGGTTCTCCTCCGTCCCACTCGCTACCTTGGCTCCCGGCAAGACTGTGATTCGTTTGCCGAACCATTCGTCTTCGGGCTCCGTGTCGTTGTATCTTGACTGAAAACCGAGTATTCTCTTCACGGTTGAGATCCTGCGGAGGGATAGTCCACCGTTGCCAGCAAACCTGTCATTTGTGGATCTGCGATTAGTTGTTAGACTCAAGTATCGAGGCACTGGGTAGGATGGGATAGGACAAGCTGACCTTGGAGCTCCAGCCCAATCATAATGCAGCCAGTCATCCAACGTATCCCCCGAGTTAGCACACATGATACTATCCGACTCGAACTTGAGCATCCATTCCACCTCGGACAAGTAGTCATTGTAGAAGCGCAGATCAGTAAGCAACCTATAAACATCCTCCTTACTATCAACCTTCCACGGCCTCGGCAAGACCACCAAGTCCAGCTTCCCATTCAGCGCCTGATACTGCGTCGCAAAGCTCCGCGAGACGCTCATCACGCTCTTGTTCGTCCCGATGAACTTGAACCGCCAGTCCGGCGGCACGACCGAGATCATGTGCAGCAGCTGCGGCACCAGATGCGGGATCGGCCGGCCCTCGATCAGCAGCGCTACCTTGGAGGAATTGAACTGCACGTCTGAATCCACCCGCGGGTGCCAGTCGACCTTCAGCGCGGGGAAGTGCCTGATTGCTGCGGCGTATTTTTTCTGCGCGAGGTTCTTGACTGATTGCTTGTACGAGGGGAGGAGGCTTGCGAGGAGCCATCTGTGTGTGGTTTGCGCGTTAGCTTTTCGTGGTGGCGTGGAATGGAATGGGATGGATGGACTCGGGGTGAAATGGACGTACGTTGTTAGGAGAGCTGTTAGCAAGATTATCCGCGTTCTGCTTGTGGCGAGTAGGCTGTTGCTTAGAGGTTTGGAGTTGTTTGGTGGTGTGGCCATTGCTGCCGTCATGGCGCGCTTGTTGAAGTACAGTAAATACTTCGAGCGGTTTGGCAGAGAAGTTGGATTCTAACTAGGGGTGCGAATCGGGGTTTCTGGGTTGGTGGAAGAGCATAGTGTTGTTGGAGACTGGGATGGAATTATTCTATAGATGTTGGCTGAAAATCAAAAGATGTGACTGAGATGGTAAATGATTACTGTATGGTGTCTCGTGAAACGTGGGGTTAATTCGAGAATGCTCGAGCCTCGTTTGCTTTTATCAGCAAGACAAGACTCCATTGCTGGAGTCATGATAGTATTACAAGATAGATCAGGGGTAATTTAGAATTCCACCGAGCTGATAGCTATACACCCACGATTGTCTTAACTTAGATATGCTATCTATCGATAGGGGGGGGTTTCCAAAAGTAAAGCCTTTTCTCTGAGACAGTCTCTCAACTCCTTGCATTCCAGTGCACCCTTAGGAATTTCAACCTAATGCGGTCTAGTTGCATTCCAATGAGTGCGAAGGCTAGAATGCGTATTTCTCTAGGCTTGTAGAGAAACAGGGTCGCGTCTGGTCTCTTCGAAGAGAGCTCATGTTGACGAGCTCAGGGGTAATAAGCGAGACCCGTGCCACGCCACCAACACATTTTCGATCCCCAACATCACTATACACAAGAGTTCGTATGCCGAATACTAAAATACAACATCAATTCCGCTTCTAATCTCCCAATTCTATGAACAGCCCACAGTCTTCCAATTCCCCACAGAGTGTAGATCCTCATGTGTCATTCATGGACGTGATCCTTACTACACAACTTGTATTCGGGACACCATTCATTTAAAGTGGAAACCTGATCTTCTTTCCACTTGTGAATCTGGTGCACCCCCAAGGGGTGAGGATAATCTATCGTCTTCACACTGAATGTTCTTGCAACTTCCACGCTGGGAAGATTTATAGCACCGTCTTCCTCTGGTTGAATCCCCTCTGCCTCCTCCCGCTCTTGCAACTCTTTGAATCTGAACCACCGCTTGTCAGTTTCTTCGGCTTTTGCGGGAGCTTCAAAGGGACGAGCAAACCTATTGTAATACCACTGGTCTTCAAACCGATCCCCCTCATTCTTATCACCTTCCTTCTTCGTCTCCTCGTAATCCCACTCCTCCAACACCCTCAACGTGCTACTCCGCTTCCTCAAACTCAACCCGCCATTATACCCCCTCCCCCTACCGGCCGCGATAGGCGCGCCCACAAAATCATACTCGAAATAATCATTCACGCTCCTGGCCGCGTTCGCGCACAGCATGCTGTCGCTCTGAAACAGCAACACGTGCTCCGCCGGACTCACGTCCTCCCACAGCCATCTCTGCGTCAGGAAGCGGTTGAAGGCGTCGGCGTCGGTGAGCATGAGATCTTGAGGCAGGACCCGCACCTGCACGATGCCCGTCTGCAGGTACCGGTCGAGCGCGGACGAGGCCGAGAACTGCGATACGGATTCGATGGATGTGAAGATCAGGATGGGCCAGGCGTCGCCGAGGACGCTGCCGAAGTGCAGGATCAGCGGGATGAGGTTGGTGCGGAAGCGGCTCTCGATTATGACGGCGACCTTGTCGGTGATGGTCCCGTTGAAGGTGCCCTCGTAGATATCTGAGGCGTGCAGCTTTAGGTGCTTCCCGATGGCGGCTTCTGGTGTGGGTGAGCTGGAGGGTGCGGCGGGGGGAGGAGGTGTGGATGGGACGTGGTTAGAATATGCCTTCACGAGTGAGGCTTGTGGGTAGGAGAGCTTCCATATCCAGAGGATGATGAGGATGCAGAAGGCTGTGAGGAGGATGTTGTGGGATCTTCGGCGGCGCTCTTCGACAGAGGTCATGGTGATGGTCTGCGACCCTCGGTCGTTCTTGAGGTGCTGCTCGATCTTTGTGTTGTGATGTCCGCAGTGCGTGAAGAATGTGTCTCTTCAAATATCGGTGTGTTTGGATTCTAGATCATTACAAGTTGACCGGTTATGGTTAGGCACAGAACTGTCAATATGATAGGTCCCTGGACACAATGCCAGCGTTGTGACATCAAGTAATTGTGAAATCTCCGAATGCGGAAATAAAAGAAGTAAATAAATTCAAGCCTACTTGTAAATCCTCTGGAATGTTAGATAAAGCTTTAGCCAGTGGTGTCTTAGCTGCAACCACTCTACATCACTGGCTCTGGAGGCAAAAAAGGAAATCTTTGTAGATGAATCAAGGAGTCGTTCCCCCTTGCAGATCGAGATCTGTCACAAAATACAACCCTTGATAAACTTTTCGATAAACGCACCTCCTAGGGATTAAATGTTGATATTAGGCATGGAGACGAGCATTTCCTACATTTTTAAGATCTGGCATTCTTACTTGTTGGGCTCGGCAAATCTGCTTCAAGATCATTCCGGATTTTACATCCTATTACTTGTATACGCTTCACTCTACTTACCTACTTATTCTACTAGCAGCCTAAACGTTCCTCTTGCATACTATGGGTTTCCCCCTCCCTTGAGAATAAGCCGTCTTCAATAATAGCACTTTTCAATACCTACCTAGGTAGGTAACTAGCTCAGGCTCGGGTACGTACTCGAAGATCGGATGTAACACAAAACACTGTGCATGCTTCCATCGGAGATTTCCATCCCTGAAATACGATAAGCACTGTACTGTAACATCCCACCCCGCCGGGCTCTGGCTTGCAGCCTGCAGCTGCTGTACTGCACTCGCTAAAGCACACTGTAGCCAAGCCTAACCCTGTCCCCTCATGCCCTGAAGGGGCTACAGTACAGTACAACCGTCAACTCTACTTTGAACAGAAAGAACACTTGACGACTTCAACCCCATATTGACATGCCACTACAAATATTTCTGGGACATCAGGATTGTTCCATCCGCAGCTACTTTTATCCCATATATCGATCATCTCCTGTTCGAAATGGCGTCCTCAGCAGGCGGTGATATGACTATTGACGATGCATGGGAATACATCAAAACAACCGGACTAACAGGATGGCACAAAACAACGCGACGGATGCGCGCTGCTGGCGGCATTCTAATATTATGGTAAACCCCCTCTTTCACCCCTCCTCAATCCAAAGCACTAAATGAAAACCCCCAGCATCCTCTGCTTCTTTTTCCTGCGCCCCTCTATCCCCGACCCTCCCTCGCTCCCAACCATCCCCAGCATAAGCCTAGAATATAACACCCACAGCACAACCACAACCTCCCCACCCAGCACCCCCCACAACTCACCATACAACGCCTCCAAAGTAGCCCTGATGATCGAAAACCGCGCCAACCCCATCCTCGCGCCCTGATGCTGCACTTCATGTCGGTCGTGCCGCCCGACTGGCGCTTCCGCTTCATGGGCTCGCTGGAGAGCGTCGCGTCGCTCAACGCCTCGCGCAGCATCCGCAACCACGTCGGCGCCGGCAAGCTGGACCTGACGTACATCCCGGCCAACATGACGACGGGGTCGCAGGAGGACATCTCGGCCTTCCTGACCACGCTGTGGCTGTACGAGGTCGTGCTGCAGCCGGCGGAGTGGCTGCTGATCTTCCAGACCGACAGCATGCTGTGTGCGAACAGCAGGCAGAGTCTGGATAGCTGGCTGGATTACG
>QGML01000247.1:0-21769 GCA_007825375.1 Lachnellula willkommii | reverse complement strand
GAGTAGTTCGATTACGTTGTGAAGGTTCTGCGGGATTTAACTAGGTACCTAGTTGCTGTTACGTGACTAACTAATGAGAGATATACGGATTTCAATTTTCAATTTTTCAATATGATTAACTAGCTACCTACCTTATAGTGAAAAATAGCCTCATAAGCTATACCTATCAGACCTCCCAATAGACTGAGTTCAGCACGCCCGATTACCAGTCACCTTGGGGGGAGGGTGTTGTGCAAATCATGAAGAGTTTCGGGGATTAAAGAGTGAGTTAAGAGTTTGCGAAGTAGGGATGCATGGGTGAAGGGGTTGAGCTGGAATATTCGGGGAGCTTGCACATTTGGCAGATTCAGGATAAGCAGAGCGGATGGGGCTGAATATGCGTAGGGCGCTTGATACCGTAACATGCAGCCGCAGCCGCGTTACGAGAACACAAAAAAGTGCGGTTCTGCAGTTTGAAGTTGGATATTATTCTCAATAGTAGGCAATACTCTATCTACCCGCCAAACCTTCTGCCAAAAGCAAACTTATGCGACTCTCCATATACTCACAGCAGCTGTGCTTTCGTTCTTGGAGAAATCCCTGCCCAATTCAAGAGTTTATTCATGTTCTCTACAAAGCACATCTGCGCCACTTTTCCCTCTATGCTGGCAGGATTGTAATTCCTCATCTCCCATCCCCTACTCCGCCACTCGAATGCTGTGCTTTCCGAATTCTCGCCAAGGCATATTTCGCTTTCCTTCATCATTTTCCAAGTGAGAAGGTAGTTGATCTGAAGCGTAAGGCTGTGGATATGATTTGGGTACGGCTTGAGATGACGTAAATGCAGAAAAGCTGCAGACTCGTAAGGTGATATCAAAGTGTGAAGAACCTTCAAATAGTTCAGCCGCGAATGCAGTGACAGTGGCGGCCGTTGGACAGGCATCATGACGTAAAAAATCTTCAACCAGAGTTTCAACATTTTCGACTTCTCCATGCCCAATTCACACTGGAACGTGTACATGCGATGGTGAAATTGCATCATTTGCGGATCGTCCCATCCAAAACCTTGGCTTCGAAGGGTGGCAATGGTTTCTCTCGAAAACGTTTCGACTAGAATGGCTTTTGTATAATCAGGGATTGCGAGTTCCGTGCGTGAATATAAACCTTGGAACGCCCACTCGGCGGGTGAAAACAATGCTAAGCCCCCGTCTACTTGTTGACAGAGCTGGCACTTGCAAACAAAGTCTAACCTTGAAAGCAAGAGCTGCTTGCGCGCCACAGGATCCAACGCACACGGCCAGGGGCTGTAATTGTGCAAAAGCTCCTCATCGGCGGCAATATCCTTCTCGGCGCGAACATTCACTTCACGCCCTTCATTGAACAAGTGAACATTGGGCTGGCAGGCGTGATTAATCACTTCAACGTGGATCAGCGTTAGTTATGCCCGAACCATTGAAATTTCAGTTGTAATCTTGGACTTACAACTCAAAAATGGATCGAGAACCACTCCTCCGACAATGGGGTCACCTATGTAATCCTCGAGCATTCCAATAGTTCTCAAAAGAGGAATTCGCGAGTGGATGTGATTGGCTGTGCATGCAAAGATCAGAGTTTCAATCTCGAGTTTACTCATCGTGGGTATGAGAGCTTGCAGTACACCTGAGATTTCTTCGCTTGCGATTTGTACTGGGTTGGGTCCGTTAGGCTTCATGTTGAGAAACTCTTCCCATTCTTCCGGAGGAAGATTGGCCAGCCCATCTTCATGAAGTCGTAATAGTCGAAGGATCAGACGGAATGTACGGTCTAAGATCATGCGTTTGCCGTTCCGCGAAAGGTTCGTTTCCCACATTTTAGAAATATAATGGCATTCAAACTGATGATGATTTGCCCACGCACGTGCTTGACAGTCCTATTAGGAGCGTGAGTAGTCACTACCACCTTCCCCGGTAGCGTAGGGGCAAGTAAAGGGTCAGACGGACCTCGCTGCAGTAATGCAGTAGCTTACATTTCTCACATTCGAAGAACTCCAAATAGCGCAGCACCGTGCTGAATATAGGCAATTTAGGATTTTTATTGCCTCTGGTTGTTTCTGGGTGTCCACGGCAAGCGAAACACCAGTCACAAGTGTTTTGGAGTTTCTCGTGGCCGGAATCAACCTAAAGAAAGGATTAGGCACCGAAACAACTCCACAAGGAGAATGTTTGACTTGCGATGCTCAGGCGTGGATTAGGAATACTGAATATGAGCTCTCCCGCCTTGACTGGCTCTGTAGTAAATATGCCACGTCCTGCACCATCAATACTGGATGTTTTGACCACGAGACTCTTCCGAGACTTGATTCTAGAAGGAATTGACTGATTGGTGGAAGCAGTTCCCGGTGCTTGTGAGTTGAAGCTAGATGCCGTGGTGTGTTCGCCTTCCGAGTTGGAGGAATGCCCCAGGCCTAGTCCATCGGGGATAGTTGAACCTGTGGAGACCAGTGTAGAGCGTGTAGTGGGTGTAGAAACAATCGCCGCAGGGCCGCTCGGGCTTGATTCCGTCCGTTGTCCCCTAAAACGTGGTAAGCAATCTATAACAGAAGGGAAGCTTTGATGAGCCCAAACCACCAAGTCTCTGTTCCTATAGCTTCCGTGTCCTCGAAGATAGTTGCGTCTGAGAATTCGGAGCCGGCGTTCAGGCTTTCGTCTGCTCCATCGCCGGCGTCTAACAATGGGTAGTATTGTTCGTTCAAGGACATCTTGTCTGATTCAGTCCCCGCACTTCTACGGGACTGTAGAGTCCTTCTGTTTGTACTGGATATAGGGCAATGGTGTGCTGCAGTGGATGAGAATGTTGCGCGGCAGGCTTTTGTGTAACAATGCTGCAAAGATAGAGCAAGGATGTGTTTTTGTGTTGTGGAATGAATGATGGTCAAATACTGAGCATAAGGAGCCGACGAGGTGTTGTTGATTACTTAGATAGTCAGGGTCGCGACTTCCCACACAACGCCTACCACGCAAACCGTGCAAACCACTTACATTTGACATCGTCGTTGCTCCACACGCGGCGAAACACAATGTGGTTGCTACAAACTAGATGTTGAGTTGAACTGGGGTTACAGATGCTACTTCAATGTTGTAACTTAGGATCGTGAAGTGTGTGGGCATTCATTATGCTGGCGTTGATGATGAACATTTGTTTAGTCTCAACTAACTCAATTTCATTCATCTGCCAGGGTCAACTCGCGTCTGGGGTGCCCTCTTTCATCTCCTAGTAACAGCTCAGTGATAGCTAAGCCCGAACCCAAATGCCGCTCAGATTGTTCCAGGGCTTCGCCCATGAGTTGATTGATGTAGCAATCGCGCCAGTATTGTGACAACAATACTAGAGAAAAGGCGGGCTTCTGGTTGCTGCGGTACCCAACGAAAAGGATTGGGCAGGAAGACGAAGCCCGACTTGTGGAATCCCGAGCTGAAGTAGTCGTGGTTGTCCGGGATTGGAAAAGATTTCACTCCCCAAGATACTGCGAAATCATTTGCCTCGTTTCCCTCTTCCTCTTCCTCTTCCACCTCCCCTGATTGATGAGCTTCTCTTAGGTCCCTCGATATCATGGATATCACTCTTGCTCAACTTCAACGTCCCACCAGAAAACTTGCCCACAGCGGGAGCACCCACACCTCTATCCCTCTTTCCATCACTGCTCTTCTTGCCTTTCATCTTGGCCTTTTCCAGAATAATGCCGTTCTCCTTTGCCTCGCGTCTCCGATTCTCTTCCCGCTCGGTTTCTTTCGCGACAATTCCCTTTCGATGTGTAATGGGCATCTTCTCCTGCTTGAATATAGACGTCTTCGACCCGAGTGCCTGTAATCGAAGATCCGTAGCTTTGTGTCTATTCTTCCCGCTGAGTGTAGGATTGCTGCTTGATTCCAGGAGATGGGATTCCGTAAGGAGACGTTGGAGCGCGAGATCTTTCTTCAGGTTGGCTGATTCGGAGGCGTCATCGTCTTTGATTAAAGCGCCCTCTTTGTCGCGGATTAGGGGGATGGATAGGCTACTTTTGGGAGGCTTCGAACCCTGCGAACTAGGTTAGCAGGGTCCAGTTTCTGCTGGCAAAGAAAATACCATAAATGCTTTCAGCTCTTCTTTTGACATTGCTGCCATTCGTGATTGCGCATCTGTATGTTCTATCACCTCAACGGACTCCTCTGCCGGCTCAAAGATTCCTTCCCATTCCGATTCTTCGCTGGAATCGTCCTCTGATACATCTTCAACCTGCTTCGCTGTGCTTTGTACCACTGGCAGTGGCTTGAATTGCGCCTCGAAGTGCCGTCTGAATATTTCCTGTGCATCTAAATTTGGAGATTCCGATTTTTCTCTCGCTGACTTTCGCACCTGCGGGTTTGCGTCTGCTGTCGGTCGCTTTCGTTTCCCTAAATTCGTCGCCATCGTGTGGTGTTTTGAGGTTTCTTGAGTCGCTCAAAATTCTTTTGAAGGTGGGAATCAAAAGCCGAGGTTTTGCCGCTCTGGCTTCCCCGCCAAATGAGGAAAATCTTGACCTCACCCCTCCAAACACTTTATATCCTCAAGTACAAGATGACCAAATTTCGCCCCTGCATAGATCTACATTCTGGCCAAGTCAAGCAAATAGTCGGAGGCACATTGACTACGGCTTCATCAGATTTGAAGACCAATTATGTCTCCAAGCTACCAGCCGGCCATTTTGCAAAGTTATACAAGGACAATGGACTTGGGGGCGCACACGTTATAATGCTGGGCCCCGGGAATGAAGAAGCCGCAAAGGAGGCATTGGCAGAGTGGAAAAGAGGTCTACAGGTGGGCGGGGGAATAACAGACAAGAATGCGAAGCAATGGATCGACTGGGGTGCTGAAAGGGTACGTCCAAACACTGATGGCAGTGGGTTATTGTTTGGCCAATTGAAGTATTAGGTCATCATTACATCGTTTCTTTTTCCCTCGGCCAAGTTCTCTCAAGAACATCTTGACTCTGTGCTCTTGGCGCTGGGCGGCGACAAAGACAAACTTGTTATTGATCTGAGCTGCCGGAAGAAGGATGATACATGGTTTGTTGCTATGAACAAATGGCAGACTATCACTGATATGGAAGTGAATGGGGGTACATATAATCCTCCTCCAATCAAGCGTCGAGACTGACAGGTACCAGCTTCTATCAAGTCCTTGGAGCCATACTGTTCGGAATTCCTAATCCATGCCGCTGACAACGAGGGTCTCCAGAAGGGTATAGATGAGAAATTAGTCGAGAAGCTAGCTCAGTGGTGCAGTATCCCAGTAACTTATGCGGGTGGTGGACGAAATCTCGAGGACTTGGACCACGTCAAGAGATTAAGCAACGGACGAGTCGACCTCACCATTGGAAGTGCACTTGATGTCTTTGGTGGATCAGGAGTTACCTTTGACGAATGTGTGCAATGGAACAAACTACAATGATAACTTGAAGCTATCTCAATTCGACCTTCGCAACTGTGCCTTCAACTCTACCATCGTCTCAACTGTATATCTACAACCTCGGCAAGACTAGTTACTTCAAAACGAGGACCCTATACCACCCATTTCAACTTCTTCTCTCTAAGTCCATGTTTACCTCATCCAAATCGCTGGTGACTCCAAGACATGTGGAGTCATGGCTTTTCCAGTTCGCTACCGTCTCCTCGGCCAACTGTCGTTGTCCTTCAAGGTTAACGGCCTCCTCACCGAACCTGTCCTTGACCTTTGGATTTCATTTCTTGATGGAGAGCATGCTCAACTCAAATTGATAGAGCACAGACCAAGTTCCGACAGGCTTACAGTTCGGAAACGTCGCGCGGTGCCGAAGCCGAAACCCACCATTGCACACAAAGTATCTTGCGTTGCGGCTTGCTCGGCAGTAGCATCGCAGGATCTCGGCTCTGTGGAAGAAGGCGAAGTGCACCAGGCTACAGATATAATCTTGAGCTCCCGCGATGACAAGCAGAATCCGAGTTCGAAGCTTACCCAACTGAGCAATGAAGTCGAGTTCGAGGTTGAGGCTCTCTTCTTCCAACTTCAAGAGAGGATATCAAAAGTCAACGTGGAGATGGCCCGACTCAGAATTCAGAACCGCGCCTTCAGAAAAGAACTTTGCTTAATCAAAATTGGTGAAGGGCCTACTGGATTTGATACCCCGTCGCTCTTGAGGGAAAATCGGTCATTGCGTCTGAGAATTGTTGACTTGGAGCTTTCGACCAGGCGATTGCACCTGAATGCCACTTTCGAGGATGCGGATTGCTTGCCCTGGAAGGATCACCCTAAGGTCAGACAACATGTTGCGGAATATCTTTGCATTGCTCAAAAGGACTTCAAGGACCCACGACTCGAGTGGATGATACCTATTGCCGAAATTGGATCCGCAGTGCGAAACAGATGGCTAGAGCATAGTATGCCGTCTGGTAGGAATGTCATGACCATCATCCGTGGCAACGAAGCAGCCCACAGTGGCGCAGCTCTCGCCGATTCAATACTATACCATCCAAACCACAAGAACAATCGAAAAGATGTCGCACTCTACATTGAGAGGTACGGTTTGAGCCCGCTCAGGGTCTATCAACTTCGCGAATGCCAAGATTTAATGACTCTGCTCGACTGGTACGGCTCAGTCAAAAGTTGGCGAGGCCCGACGAAGTTTGCAAGAACGCCGTTTGTCAAAGCATGGCCGTTGGATTTCTTCGAGAAGTATGGAAGATGCGATATTGAGGTTGTACGAGCGGCTTTCGCAGATGGGAAACAGTTGCATCTTCTCTCGAAGCTTAGACCTTTCTTTTTGAAGGAAGATGTGATCAACAAAAAGAAACAGGAACGGAAACGCGGTGCTTGATACAGGTGGCGATTATGCAGAGCGACGGTGTGAATCTCCCCTACCTATTTCGTGGAGGGTCACTACGATGGAATGTGATTTATGGGGTGCAATATTTTCATTCATAGGGTCATTAAACAAGTATCATCAAACGGACTTCAATGGAGGAAAAGCTTATCAAATAGGACAGCAGGACTGATTTATAGGGTTTTTACAATATAACTGAGTGCATTTATCAAGTCTACTTAAAAACATTCCATACTGCCCTTCACCTCCCGTTTAAGACTTCGGTTAAATTATTACCTTCCCATGCAAAAAGAAAAAAGAAAAAAACACAAAAAATATTTACACATAACCCAAAGAAATAGGAAACCCCCAGTCGAAAAGCATAACAAAAGTAAATTTTAAAAATCAAAAGGTTCACAGGGCTTTTTACAGCCCTGCTACATCCTAAGATCATCCGACCTGCTTCTGGCACCGGCGGCACAAGAAAGGGAATCACTCCTAACCATACCGTCCATACCAGCCGCCTGCCTAATGTCTTGGTAAGAAAATTGCTTATTTTATTATATATAGCCACAACAAACTGCCGAAGTTGTCCCATAACCGCTTCATCTATCACAGATTCACAATGTTTCGTTTCCGCTATTCCTCTGCAAAGGGAAACATATTCCAAGTAAAATAGCAAATTTAGCGCAAGTACCACTAGGAGTCCAATAAATCTATACCCGGTAGCGCCACAGGGAAAGCCCGGTGAGATTGCAGAGCACCATGTTGCTCCGACGCTCGAGCTTCGTCCCATGCAAGAGCTGCAAAAGAACTCTTAGGTATTTATGGGAATGAACGAGCCTCTTCCACGAAGCAAAGCTTTATAATCTTGAGTGCGAGAGCGCTTCCGTGATATATCCTTCAAGGTCGCGCAGCCATCTGAAATAGGGAGGTCCTTTCCTGAAGGAAGGGCCTGGAAGGCGGCAAGGGAGCGTAGTAATCCGGGTCTATGCTTAAGCTCTATAAGTTTGAGGATTATCTGTATTCTTAGCTCTACACGTCAGAATACATCACTTTTTTGCCACAGCTTCCTATGATATCCCTTGGGGTGGATCATTATTTAATAAGAGCTTTAATATTTTTCAATACCTGTTTGTCGTCATACAATATATACAAGGCGTGAAACAGCCTTTGATTCTGCCGTGGATGTTTTACCTGTTCTGCACACTTTGGTTGAAGCTCTTCGTCACTCTGATCTGTTCAGATAGACCATATCCATATTCTAGGTCGCGATTTTCAAGCTCAGACATCGCCATCCTCTCAATCTCGTCGTTGTGTGAAGATGAGAGACCTGCACCCGAGGAAGTCGAGTTAGACACACTCTTTCGAGTGTTCCCTTCGCGTGTACTGCTCTTGGTAGTGCCCTTGGTTCCAGAGTACTGTGTGGTAGTGGACCTGAGAGATACAATGCTACGGATACTCCGTAAGACACTTTCCGGCTTCACTTTCGAGCAGAAATACCACAAAGATGGTAGATTGACTGCCAAGACAGTGAAACCACTCATGATAACAAACGCTACTGTCCAGAGAGATACAACCGCTATTGCGATGAAGTTGAGATAGTCTCTCCGGTGGCCAACAAAGAAGATTCTCCTAAAGAACAAAAGGGCGCTGAGCTTGGTGAGGCCAAGTGAAAGAACCATGAAAACGTTAAAAGCGAAGAACATCTACTAGAAAATCAACAGCTTGTCACCATCCACTGATGAAATAACATACCTTCACCAATTTATGCTTACTTTGTCCCACTTCGCTTGGATTCTTGGGTTCTGCATAGCCGAAATAGTGGTACTGAATTGCTGATAAATAGTTAGCAACAGGGCTAGAAATATGACATCCTCGAGGTCATACCCCACCAGGTAGTTCCTGTCATTGCTATAAAAAAGACCTGAGTGCAACGCGTTAATAGTGGTATCTGATGAGAAAGCAGTTACGGCATTGCGCGTCTACTGACATAGGCTGACAACATCACCCAATCGTCGGCGCCGTAGGCGCCGCCCTGTTTGTGACGAGCATAAAAGCGCGCTAGTACAACAATCGAGTTGACAGCAGCAAAGGTAGCTCCAACAGCTATTAAGCCTTGATGTGTCGTGAGAGCGTAGTCCATGATTGTGGAGAGAATGCGTATGGTGAGTAGGGAAGGAGTTCTTAAATCTTTTTGCAATGGGCGGATAGCGGCAGGCCAAATTCTTAGGGACAAAACCTCAGTTATTGAAGGGCTCGTGAGGAGAAATATACGGAGTAAGGGAGGCATAAGCTATCTTTGGAGATGCGGGCCAAACGTTCATTGGTTGGGGTTTGCAGTATGCGGCGTGAGCTGCAACATAGTACTTTTGTTGTTGCCCCCGTACAGAATAATTGTCAGAGCACACCCCTGACTTTTTGGGGTAGGCACGGCCCTATAATCCGACAATTAGTGCATATTGAAAAGAGATAATACTGTAAGTTTCATAGGTTTTCGAAGTTGGAGCAACTGCAAGCGAGATTTCTTCCTCTAAGAAGATATTTGTTTCATAAATACAGCACCTTTTCTTTTCTAACTTCCGGACAATTTTAATATATCCAAAGTTGCGTCATACACTTCTATTACGGGACGATGTTCCGTTTCTGCGTACGGAGGTGCAGCCTCAAATGTCTATCACCAACACCACTAATAATAGTACTAATATCATTACCAACAAATCCCCTGCACTATGCCCTTAATGACAAATATCCAAGGCTGCACCTCCGTACGGAGTATGCTATTAATTAAAACCCGGACCTTGCATACATGGAAGCTATCAGCTGGCGATACCCTCTGCGTAACATGGACTTGCGCATGTGCCCCCAGAAAGAACGCCTTACAAGACCCTCCTGCCCCATCGGAGTATGTGGTGTGCGAGTCTCACAGTAATGGTAGGGCCGAATCCACTTTCTCCCCTATGCATGATAGACAAAAGACGATCTGCGAGCAGCTCAGAATAGGACGGAATTGATGGGACCCTATGAATTCTAAACAGAATACCAACTACAGATCAACAAGAAGTCTATTGGAAATTGCCAGGTGACTGCCGCAGATCTGTGGACCACTTACAGATTGGATGGCACAGTTGAAAAGCGCCCTTAAGTCTGGGCTGAAAACTTTAGGATATCAAGTCTCTGAAAGCTCCCCCTATCTTTATACCACCTAACGTCTCTCACTGCCACTGTTTCTACTCGATATCAAATCTTTAATTCGCCCAACACAACTCACACGAAATCACATTCAACCATGCAGCTCATCAATCTTCTTTACCTTTCTGCGGCCTTTATGTCCGTTCTTGGTGCTCCTTTCCCCGCATCCGAGAGTCAGTGTTCACTTTATTGAATCAAAATGAAAAACTTCGTTGTAACTTACTTTACTATAGGCACGGATGCAACACCATTGTCCGACGGGGGGAATGATGATCCTACTACACTGGTTGAAATCAAACGTGGGCCATATGATGCTAGCATTTAGGGAAGATCATGCTATGGCACGAAGGCAAATTCTAGGTTACATTCACTTTCGGCCGGGAGGTACTTTTCGGTTGTTTACCGCTCGGAAATTTGGTCCATGAAGGGTTTTCGGATGCTGGTTCATGTCTATAGCGTACCTCAATGTTTGTTGGGATTTGGAAGAAATAATATTTTCATCTGCGCACTCGAGACTTATTATATTATAAGAACTGAGAGAATTGTCAGATCTAGAGCATATGAATTTCGTTTCCCACGACTTTCATATTAGTCGAAATACTCATGTTTTTCACCTTATGAAAGTATCAAAACGTGTACGAGAACGCTTGACATCGAAATTGTATAGCGGCTTATTTCTGAGCGTGAAATAGTCAAGTTCTGAGTTCGGGTACACTTGGCCATTTCTGAACGAAAGCTGAATTGTTTCCAATTGCTGATATCGCTTGGCATTATTTATAGGATAACCATCTGAAGATATCTTGTAGTATCAAATAGAAGCTACTCTGCTTGCCCAGAAACATTAATCTATGTAACTATCATGAGCAGCGAGGAAAAATATTCTACAAAGGTAATCCTATTCCAAGCTGCCTCTATTTCATAGCAGCCTTCTTTAACTAGTAAAATGTTCTCAGGCCTTCGATGCACTGACACAATCTTTTCTGAAATAGTCCTTCGGGTTACCGTTTCCAATGTCTGTATAACAAGCCGAGTGCTCATTCGACCACTCAAAGAGTTTATTGAAGTCTCGACACTTTCTCATCTGGCCGATTCCTGCCTGCGGATGGTCCTTGCCAGCCTGCGAATGCAGACGGCCTGTGTACCGAGGGGTATCATCAGCGTGGCAGAACATGTCCTCACGCAAGATATTCATGCAGTGACTAAGATGCTCAAGGCCCATGCTTTAGTTTCTACCAGTGTGTGACTCAAGAACTGACTGCCGAAGATAACGCTGGGAGGGGTAAGAGTTTGTACAATATAGCAAGTTCAACTCTGGGGAACTTACCAAGCAGTGAATACTGTGATGAAAAGTGAGAACGTAGACATGTTTATCCTTATCCCATGGATAGCGCATCGCGTGTGGAAGGTTCTTGTGTTTAATGAAATCCTCGCTGAGGGCGACGACGCCGAGTTCATCAGACATCTGAGGGCTGTTCCACACTGGGTCATAGAGAGACTCTTCAAGCTCGCCGATTGGAATCAAGATGTCCGTCCTCAGTTCGACTATAGAATCGTCAGATTGAAGCGTTTCAAATAATCTCGGGACATTATCAACATACCAAATTCAGTGAGGGGAGCCTTTTTATCAATAGCATTACATTTTCTTTGGGGATAATAAATCATCTCGAAGAGAAGTATAGCATTGCAGACCAGGGATGCAAAAAGCACGAGCTTGAATGTTGATGTAAACTTGGAACCCTGGATAATTATTGAGGGGTTTTAGACAGTAATGCGTCTCCATCTCCCGACTCTGTGCTATCTTCTGGGTCGATACCTTCGTTGAACTCCTTGTATTTCAATGAACCTAGCATTCTGATAGAGTAAACGTGGGTGACTTCGAGGAGCAGACGAGTAACACATAGGAAATAAATGATACCAGTAGAATAAGCAGTGGGGAAGGCAACTCAAGGAATATATATATCTATAGAGCGTTACTAATTTGCTATATCAAGTCTGCTCGGAATCCTGTATCAGGGATACGTCAGAACATCTGGTGGATGGCATATTTTCCGACACCCCTGAACATTGCAGATAGGCACCTGAGAGGGCGAGGAGGCGCTTTTTTCTGCGCCGCATCGCGCTACTTTATCAAACAAATTAGTTCACCCGCGAAGATGGAATGGCTGCACATTGTCCTAAGGATATGCCTGCACCTATATGGCACGTATAGCTCGGTGATGCGGGCAGAGTTGCATTACGGCTGCACCCTATAAATTGGCACGCATATGGCAGGTCAGAGGGACAATTTGGGCCAACCACCAAAGTGTCTAAAATTAGGGTTGGCCCACTTACCAACATCAACAACGTCCTTCTGCAGCCGCTGGCTCATCTTTATCCCCGCCATCTAATCTAATGGACTTAGGTTGTCGACATCACCTCAGAATTCTTATTTGGCAAATCGATGGACTCGCTGCTTCCAGAAAGCCCCTTTGACTCCGATACATTCTTTAAAGCCCTGGATCGATCTCTCGCTGGAGTCCTGCACCGTAGGCAGGCGGGAAACCTTGGTATGATCCGTTATGCTTACGATCTGGAGTGGAAACACGCCTATAAAGTGGTTCACTCTTACATCGACGTGCGAGTCAAAGAAGCCCTACAAGCCACCGCGTTCTCCTCACCAAATCAGGACTCAGACGGCAAACCACGGAAGTACGTGCTACTCCAGGAAATGTCTAAGCAGATTCGTGATCCAATTCAGCTCCGCTACCAAATTCTCGCTATCTTCCTCCCTGCACGTGAACTTACCGGTATCCTACTTAGTAATGCGCTCTTCCATTTAGCTCGCAACCCGGACATCTGGACTCAGTTGCGGCAGACAGCACTCAAAGTTGACCCTGAAAAGTTGACATTTGAGTCTCTGAAGTCCCTCAAAGACTTCCGCAATGTCATATTCGAGACTTTCCGTCATCAAGGACCCGCCGGTCGCACACTTCGTATGGCCACGCGGGATACCACCCTGCCTCGCGGCGGCGGAAAATATGGGCAGTCGCCTATACTAGTGAGAAAAGGCACACATGTCTCGAGTAACAACTGGGCATTGAATCACGACGCCGACATCCATCCAGATCCTTATGTATTCAGACCCGAACGCTGGGTTGACAAGCGGCAATCATGGGAATTCATTCCTTTCTCCGGTGGACCGCGCATATGTCCAGCCAACCAACAGGTACTAACTTATGCAAGTTATACTCTGGTTAGGCTCACGAGGGAGTTCGTGTCTATTGAAAACCGTGATCCAAATATAGAGTATGTAGACTTGATCAAGATGACAACGCAGAGTAAAAATGGTGTTAAGATTGCACTGAAAAGTATTCTGGGATAGCATATACTACAGGGCAAGTCTACGCATATAACAAGGGTCTGCCCTCCTTTTCAAACCGGAAATGTGGAAGGAGGTCATCACGTGCTTCTCGCTTAAACCCCTTTAAAAAGATCCAAGGTGGAACGGCTTTTTGATAGGTCCTTGAATATTGATAATTGCAAAGAAAACTAGGGAGATATTACAAATTATCCTCAGATTATTCAATGGCAATCGGTTTGATCTTGAAACCTCTTTATCCTGTCGGATAATAAATCGATTCACTCCTAGCCACGGAGTTTCAAGGCAGGTGTTGCTGTCATTCACTGTCGTCTCTCGCTCCGACCTCGGATTTGAAAGCAGAAAATATATAATCCAACTGAGAAGTTTTGGGAACCTCACTCAACTTCTCACTCTCCTACCCAAAAACAAGACAACCAATTCAAGCACAAAGCCAGAGCGAGCATTAGGATTGTCTCAGAGCAAATAGCACTAGTCAGGCCCTAGACAGCTTGAACCGATAGCGTAAGTCTTACTCAAGTTACTTCCCATCTGACAGGCTCGTTGTCAAAACTTGCCTTCAACCATCCACACTTTCAGACCTGAACCTTTGATTCATCTTCCGATCACAGCTAATTCAAGATAACAAACAGGCCGAATCGAAACCTCTCAATTCTTCTTCTCACGATATTCGAGTCATTCACCCCCAATACCATGGCGTCCACAAATTTCCTGACACCAGAGGATTCCCTGCCACCAGAGGGTATCAAGCGGGAATATGCGAAGCAGAACGAGAAGCTGGCCCTCTTGGCAGCAGAGGATCAAATTCAGAATGACGAGAAAGCTGTGGCCGCGCAGAAGCTACTCATCCAGAATCTCGAAAGTTCACTTGAAGATGCAAAGGAGGCATTGCCTGAACACAAGCAGCGACTATCACGCCTCAGGTTGGATTATGGCCCGCAAAAGACGAATCTACGAAACCGAGAGAACTTTCTGCAACGTCTCAAGACCGAAGCCGAAAATTCTCAGCTCCGGTCCGACGAAGTTGAGTTCCGGAAGATGGAGATTGAATGTTCAAAGCTCAAATCTGAACTTCTCGAACAGAGCTTGGAAGTGTTTGAGTTGGACTGGGCGGTTCGGGGTTATGGTATGAAGGTGGAAAGTGAAACATTGGAGCTCCAAAAGGCGACAAAAATGTTGGAGGATGAGGAGAAGGCTCTCATGGAGCACAAGCAACATTATCAAGCGGCACAACAGGATTGGGTACGCAAATGGGGAGCGCAATGCGGGACGACGGAAGAAGCAGACATACTTAAAGCAACCCTCAAAGCCGCCAATTCGACGATCCAGAGACAAGCCAAAGAAATTAAAACCTTGACCGAAGATGCAGTCATACTAAGAGCAACCCTCGAAGCCGCCAAGTCGACGATCCAGGCACAAGCCGAAGAAATCGAAACCTTGAAGAATGCTGCCAAATTACACCTTCGCAGAACAGATTTGCCTCCAGAGTTGCAGGACAATAACAATTCTACAGATTCGGCCTCGGTTCCAGATGAGACGGCTGTATCGGTTGCCATTGCTGAACTACAGCAGTCATTAGCCGCGAGCAGGAAGGAAATCGAACAGCATAAAGATAAACTAGCAAGAGTTATGCCTCTTTATTGGATTGGCTTCCACATTCGCTCTCGGAAGTTTGAGTTCTACTCCCACGATCAATTAGGGGAAGACATAAACTGGGACATTGTAAAGCAAGGAAATATGGCCGCTCACAATGGAGCAGCATTAGCCGATGCAACCTTGTATCTGGGTTTATATGGTGGCAATAATAGATGGTGGGAGGATGAATATATCGTCATGTATGGTATTGAGCCAAAAGAAGTATGGGAAAAGAAGACTAATACTGTGCTTCTAGAGATTCTCGACTGGAAACAAGACATTGAGAATGCTGCAGACGATTGCCGTACTACAAGCTTCAAGGAAAAATTCTCTACACTTTTCGACGGACTGCGGGGTTCTTTAAAGGATTGCAAAACACGGGATGATCTGGATTTCGAGCAAAAGGGAATTTATGATGTTCTGAAGTATGAGCGCAACGCAGCAATGGAGGCGTCAAAGGCGAGTCGCAAATCAAGAAGGTCCTGATCATGTAATGTGCGAAACAACCGTGAATAGTAGAGAGCTCGTTAGTTGCTCAAAATAGAAACAACGAGGCTTTTGCCGTTCACGGCAGATAGAATGGAAGTGTTACTGCTGAATACAGGTTCATTTGCCATTGTGATAACTTATGCCAATATTTCCGTAATCCGAGTTTCAATCATTTCCAATCCCTGGGGCTTTCTGAGTTCCTTATACTTCAATATCACGAGAGTCGCTAAAATGGACTTTCGAAGTCGCCAATGTACTGAATAAACTCCGCAATACGAGGGATCCATTCTAAAATATTGGCTTTGGCCCTTGGTGTACGCATTCGAGCTCTTGAATATGCTCTAGTTGCCGATCGCGTTCCCGTGCAAGAGTCGATTGTTGCCAAAGGCAACAGAGCAGCACACGGTGCAGATGTTTTAGCTGATATGGCTTTGTATCTGGGCGACTGTTCCATCCAACGCTCCGATTTGAAGGCTTTCGAAGCATTTTATGGCACTACTCCGATCATGGCAATGAGTCTGCGCAAGTTCAGCAAGTTCATAGAATTTATAAACTGGAACTTTGATGTCAACACAATGAAGAAAGAAGGATATTTCTCGAAGGGGGGCTTGAAACTTGATCAATTCTCCAAGGATTTCATGGTTGCAAGAAAGAAGGTTTACGAATCACCGGGAACAAGAAGTGATGAAGCAATGGAGGGCGATAAAGTCTTGCTGGAGGCGTACGCATCGATGAAGGATATCTACGAACCGGCAGCTGCAGCGTATCAAGCATGGTGGAAGACAAAGAAGCGCTCATGAGAATCTCTGGTTTTGGTCCTGATGTCTACCCAGTACTGTATCCTCAGTGTTAACACCTGGGATAGGGACTGCTTGATTGGTTTTCTAAGACCTTGATACAGAGAGGGGTCTGATTACAAGAACTCATGTATTTAGAGAGTTGGTAAGGGAATATTCCTTTCTGCTGCCAAATTTTCACGTGCCTGTTATTACTATCATGACAGTGAAGCATTAATCCTCTTTGAGGTAGCGAGCTCGAGAAACAATTTAACCCACTCAATTTCAAAATAAAACCAGCCTTCCACAAACAAAACTTTTCAGGGCGGTCGCCAATGATCTTTGCGAGAGATCATTTCTAACACTTTCACTCCTTCCGAGTTTTCCCTATTCAATCTGCAACAACAGCAACATATTCCTCGAGAAACCCTTCCACTTTATGTCTCCAAAAGCCTTCGAGTCTTCAAAGAACGAGTGTCAAGTCCCTGGTAAGCAGTCTATTTCTCAATCTCTACGGCATTCGCATATGCAGTCAGACTTCCTCGGTCCTAATTCTACTCTCCCCGAAATCCGTTCATCGAGTATGTTAAAATATGCATATACACCATCAGAGCCCTTTGCTCACTTGCTCTTATCTTTAGTGATCAATCATAGCCGCTTCATCCCTCAACGCCACTCGAATATGAAGCCCATCAAGACCTGCAGTATTACGGATACTATCAGTGAAGGGACGAGCTCGCCCTCCTCTCAAAGTCTACCTCTCTGGCCGGATGCCGTCTCCGAGCAATTTGACCTGGACCTGGACGCCGAGTACGGGAAGCATCTCAGAAAGCAACACATTATCAATAATGCGATTATCAAGAAACGCCAATTCGAAGATGGATGCCGATACGTCCAGGCCGAAGTAGCAGGAACAGTGAATCTGAAGTCCGAAGTTGCTACATTGGTAGAGGAGCTCTCTGGTATGAAGCTGGAAGAAGATAGACTCAAGCGCGACCACGAATCTCGCAAACAAGCTTTAGCCGATAAGAAGAACACTATCCAGAACGTTCTGTTTTCTCCCATGGCTACAAGTGTTGAGACATTCATTGATCTTGCAACTCTTCAAGAAACCCTGGTATCCTGCGAAGAAAATACTCTACACCTTCTCCTGGAACAACGCATCAGGCTTCAAATCCTTTCTAAGGATATTCAAGGAAAGCAGTTCAAGCTCGATACCCTCTTGAGACGATTGGATTCCCCGATGGAAAAGGCAAGGAACCTGGAAAAGCTCAAGAGTGAATACAAGGCTGCTATACAAGTATGGCAGGAAGATCAAGAACAAGAAATCAAGCAACTTCCAGCGGAGATTTGTATGCTGAAATCGAGGATCGATGGTCTTCTCACGACATTGCACGAAAGTGAAGAATTTGTTTCGTATTTCCACAATTGCGCCCTGGCCATTCGAGGCAGAAAGTACGAGTGGGATATCAAGGATAAACAGGAGTCCCTCAAGATCCAAAACGGCAATTCTGTAGCTCATCATGGTTGTCCTGCCATCGACGCATACTTCCTCATCACCGGAGCATTAGATCCCAGCAAGTACCTCTCGCTTTTCCACAAATATTATGGTCCCTTGACACCAGATATTGTGTGGGAGGGTCGAGAATGCAAGAACTTCATGAGAATGCTCAGCTGGCGATGTGGGATGATGGAGTTCAAAGGTCGATTTTTGCACGCCTACGAAACCACGAAATTCTCCCAGCTTTTCAACACGCTATTGTCCCGAGTTAAGGACAAATCTGGTGCACAGATCGATAATTTCCTGTCCGAGGAAGACGGGGGCGCAAAGGAGTTTGGGGCGATGGAGACGGAATTCCAAAAAGCATTTGTGACTCATAATAACTACTACAAGAGACGTTAAGTCGTTAGTATATGTAACATTTCCATTAAAGCCGCTGAATACTGACATATTTGCAGCTGGCAGCTTGTCTTGAAAGTACATCAGGAGAGTTGGATTATTCCTCTTAGGAGAAACTTCGAAACGCATTTGCGGATCCTATAATATCGGCTGGCAAAATAACTCGTCTTGTCTCTACCGTTGTCACACACATATCGATAGCAACCCTTTTAGATCTGAGCTGTGTATCTTCAGAAGCGCAATGCCATAGAGCAATGACAGGGTTGTCAGGAGACAATTGTATATATATCGGTAGCAAATGAAGCAACTGATCCTCTTGAACTTGATCGGACCTTGTGGTTTTCCTAACTGTTCTTACCACTAACCATTGCTCGCGTGATATATAAACTTCACGTTCTCTCCTATAGGAAACAGCCTATCGTAACGAGTTATCCGTAGCTGTATCCCTTTCGAGTATTTCGGCTGAACGGTTACATAGATCGATGAAAGATTCTGTGAAATCCCAAAGTGAACATTCATACCAAACACTTTCCCACAAAGAACAAATTCAAATCGCAGGCACTGCTCAACTATAATAATTTCACCACGTAGGAAAAGTAAAGCCGGTGAATGTGAACCTTTCCCCGCCCCAATTGCCGAACTTAAACCAGCACCTCCATGTTTTAATCTGGCCCACCTCTCAACCTCCACAACAAGATCCCTATCAAACACCATCTCATCCACAAGCCTTAGAGCAGTCACTGATTCTCCCTTCTTTTCCTAGTCCCCAGCGTACCAGCGACATACCCGACTGAGTTCTTACAGTCTTCCAGAGCTAGATCTCGACTCTGATCCCAACTCTGGCATCGCAATTCACCCACAGCTTGCTTTCTCACCTGTTGGAAAGGTATTTGAAGAACTCATATATCATATTGATGAAGAATCAGAAGGGACGTGCTGACGATATGGTAGGAAATTCGACTATGCGTACCCCCGAAGCCTCTGAGACGACGTCAGGAACTATGGCGACCGAAACCGCTCAGCTGGACTTTGAAGCTGAGCATCAGAAGCAGCTTGCTCGACTAGCGTTGTTCGATAACGTTATCTTGCTGAAGAAAGAGCTTAAGCCGATGATCGCAGAGCTCGAGCAGAAGCGCCTGGAAGTGGAGGAGCTAGAGAGAGAGTCTGACAACCTGTTCTGTGTGTGCGATGCCTTGTCGTTCACGCGAAGAGGCTCGAAAGATAGATTGTTGGATTTGAAAGAGATGATGAACCAAGAGAAGGCTTTGATTGAGACTGTTATCTCCCAAGGTACTGAAGAAAGCGACGCGACATTGCGCGGCCTGATCCTCCATACAGGCGGAAGCAAGGAGCTCTCAGATGTCAAAGCTTCTCTTGAGCTTGCAAAAGAGAGCGTGGCTCGGACTTTTGAGGCTCAGATCCAGCTCCTTGAAGATACCATGGAGTTGGATGCAGAAAAACGGAAGCGCGACAATTCAATGAAATTGTTGGAGAGCAAGAAAATAGCTGTTCAGGAGCTATTGTTCACTCACCAGCAAATGCTTACCAAATGCCAGAACGCAGAGAGAGATTGGCGCCATGAGTACGGGCAGTCGTCAAAAGAGTCCAAAATCAGCGATAAGAACTTCGAAATCGTCCAGCTCCAAGCAACAGTCGAGGAACAAACGAAACGCATCGTGGCACTGGAACTCAGCAACAAGAAGGCTGCGGAGGATAAAGAGGCGTTCTGGCCGCTTGTCATCCACGGAGCGAATATCAGAAGTCGAATGCTCGAAAGTCTGAAGCCCAAGGGGTCTCAAGACACAGCTATATTGGAAGCAGGCAACCGCTCAGCTCATCAGGGTTCTGCAGTCGCCGATGCACTTCTCTACCTACCCGAATGTCCTGGCCACCGCACCGATCGCCAGTATTTCACATCCGTTTATGGCTACAATCCCGGTACTGTTCTGATACACCAGAGCCATGAAAAGGTCATTCAGATGCTGGACTGGCGTGGCAGCTTTCAAGGCTTCTGTAAGAACAAAGCCTTCAGATTCAAAGACACCGTTTTCTACAAATCATTCACGTCCTTGATTTGGATGGCTTGGAATTCTGATACCGAATTGAATGAGCTACTCGCGGAAGACGACACGGCAAAAGAATTGTTCGAGGAGTTGAGGAAAGAGTTCGATAGCGGATTGGCAGCATACAAAACATCTCTGAAGAACAGGTAAGTGAGAAAAACATATACTGGTGAAAACTGTCTAACCGAACGATAGGCGTTCCAACTCTTGAAGTGGTAGTCCGGTGTTTGCATTTCTGGGAGACTGGGAAGGAAGCAATGGGCAAATTTATTAGGAGTGCTAGTACGATGACTCAATTTCTCATCCGCCTCCAAAGCACTCGATTGGGGTTGACACGAGATTTCATATCAATCGCAGGAGCCAATATAGGATTGTTCTGCAGAATCGGTAGGAGCAATGGGTTGTGGGGCTCGATGTAGTAATAGAACCCGGAAAATTCCTCCTTTGGTACTTCGAAGCATCTGTGCTCTTGGAGGGGCCGTGAGTTCAAACCATGAGAGAATTTTAAGCGGAAGAGGTTGTTCTTACCCTTCAAATTTTTGGTTCCGCGCCTCCTGCACCCCGCACACCATTTTCCAAAAACCTTTCCAATGCCCGGTTCATCTCTTCTGTCTTCTCAAGCATCACCCAATGCCCAGCTTCCAAATCCACAACCTTCAAGTTTTCCTTCGGGCTCTCAACGAAAGCCCCTATAATCATCCGCGCCTTTCCGGCATCGCAAACGCGATCCTTCGTCCCCGTAATCATTAGCGTCTCCTTCCCAATCTTCTCCTTAACCTCTCCTCTCTTCAACAACTCTCCCTCCTCTTCCTTCCCAAGACCCTTAATTCCCCTATGATACCATCTCAAGGGTGCCGAATAATCATCCCCGAACATTTTATGATGCCATCCCGCTTCCTCCTGCACATCACCAATCCATTCCCCAATCTTGGTTCTCCTATCAGCACTGATAAACCTTTCCAAGTCCCCAATTCCAGCAAAGTCCGTCGTCCAGTCGTCAGCATCCTCAGGATAGGCAATACTGAAGAAGCTCTCCCACCTCTCACCAATGATTTTGCCGGCCTCGGGACTAGTGAAAAACAGCCAGTATCCGAACTGCTCATACCCGTTGGCCTCCTTCGTTGCTGCATTTACGCTAGAGACATCCATACCCCGTCCAGGCGGCTGGTATGGGACAGAGATGAAGACGAACTTGGAGAAATACGAAGGGTAGCGGAAGGCAAGTTGAGAGAGTAGAGAAGTGCCCCAATCATGTGCTATGCCTACTACGTTTCCGGAGGTAAGACCTTCGTGGGTGAGGATGGCGATCAGGTCTGCTGACATGGCGCTGCCAAGGTATTTTTCTACTTCTAGTGGCTTGGATGAGAGGCCATATCCAAGGAGATCAGGGGCTAGAATGCCGTAGCCTTGGGATGAGAAGTGGTATATTTGGTGACGCCATTCATGGGATGTCGATGGGAAGCCGTGCAGGAAGAGCAGAGTAGGCTTGCCATCCGAAGGCGGGTGGAAGTGATAGGCGTAAGTGGTGCCGGAGGGGAGTTTGAG